>CAUYRT010029793.1:0-13039 GCA_963574885.1 Lepilemur ruficaudatus
CTTGTGAGTGGATTAATGTGATTATTGAGGGATTGAATTCCATAAAAAGATGAATTCAGCCCCTTTCTCTCTGTCTCTCTCTCTCTCTATCTCTCTCTCTCTCTCTCTCTCTCTCTGTCTGTCTCTTTCTCTCTCTCTCTCATGCTCTCTTGCCCTTCTGCCTACCCCAATGGGATGGCACAGCAAGAAGGCCCTTGCCAGATATGGGCCCCAGTCTCCACGACAGTAAGAAATAAATCTTTGTTCTTTACAAATTATGCAGTCTCAGGTGTTCGATTATAGCAGCACAAAACAAACTATGACACAGACATACCATTTCGTAACATATTTAATCAGAGTAGCGCATCTCCCAACCATATACAAAACAACTGTCTGTGTGTTTTCCAAGAACAGGATCACAGTTTTTGTGGTTTTATCATCATCACTGGGCAAGGTTAAAAGCAAAGTAGAATACCCTCTCCAGGTTTCAAAAAAGATGCAAGAGTTTTAGCAATGACTTTTGCTTGTATGGAAGTGGAATCCTACTTACCATAGGATTTTCAGTCTGCGTGGTAAATAAACGTTTTGAGTCTTGGACTGTTTACTATTCTCCCCTGTAAGTGCAAAAGATGATTTCCCCAGTGAAATGTATGTAAAAATAATGGATGAAGGAAGTTTCAGGTGCTCCAGGACTTAATACAAAGGCAAGTAAGGTCACACCCCACTGATGTTCTGCCCAGTATTGAGCTTATTTGGTGCCTCAAGGAACTAGGCTGAAAGGACACTGAAGAGCTTTCAATTCCAAAGACCCTTGTTTTCCAACTTCTTTATCTTTGAGTTAGGAGATAAGTAGCAGCAAAACTATCACCTCCTACAGAATCCTTGCTCCCTTTTGCACTTTCCTTCTTCCAGTTTCAAAATGGAAATACAGCAGACTCTATCCCTCTTCCTCAATGGTCCCACCACCATTAAGCTTCATGGTCCACAGCATAATTTTCCATATTATTGGAGCATATTTACTTTCCAGATATTTGTGAATACAGCTGCTGACTGCCTTATTGTGGACAGGGCCAGGCAATGGCAGCATAGCTCCAGAGTATATCTTTCTTAATGAAGAATAGGAGCATCATCAGATAGCAGTCTGGGGTTGGGGTGCTGAATGAACACCACATTGGAAAGGGGAGAGAGAGAAAATGGAAAAACTCAACTATAGAGAGCTGTCTCTTACAAAAAGTGTTTATTAATGCTTTTGACCCGACAGCTATTGATAGAGCTTATAAGTTCAGCTAATTCCAGCTGTGCTGAATCTATAATAAAAAATATCAATCCTATCCTAAGTTCCCAAACTCCTCCAGCAAAGTGTCACATCCCACAGCTTAGGAGATGTATCATGTTGGAACCAGCATTAAGCATAGAAATTGGGAACAGTGGTTCTCAACCTAAATTACACATTGGAATCCCTTGAAAGCTTTAAAAACAGGCGATGCCTGGACTCCATCACCCAGAATTTCTGATTTAATTAGGAACCTAGGCATCCAGATTTTAAAACTCTTCCCAAGTTTTTCTAGTTGTAGACAAGACTGAGCCTCACTGCTTTCAAACCCCACATGTGAGGCCCAGACCCTCCACCTGAAGGTCAGAGGATTCCTTGGGGGCAGGATTAGATATGATGTCAGTTAATATGGTCTTGACCATGTGGGGCCTGCTGTGACTCTACAAATCACTTATTTAAACCAAGACTGGTGCTTGAGGACAGAAGTCCCCCTAGCGTACTCACAACATTGCACTTTCTAGCAATACAAGACCTCATAGATTTGAGTGAAAACTACAAGGACTAATTAAAGTCTGTCTGTCCTCCTATCAAGAGCTAGAAGCAGGAGGCCAACAATGACTCACTCTTGATCTGCTGTTTGCTTCTCGGACATGACGTTAGATCAAGCTGAATTTCAACACATAACCAAATCACAAGAGTCCATCTTCTGTCTCATAATTCAGATTGATCTGGAAAATAAATAACCTCCTCCCTTTTGCCATCTGACATTCAGAGAATTGAGAGTAGGACAAGGATTTTAAATCTCTGAGAATTAAAATTTCATCCAACTCAACTTTAAAGGGTTGCTGAAGTGATGCTTTTAGCAAAGAGCCTAACATCTCTCTCCCGGTGCTCTTGTGACTATGTGCAAAATAAATTTATCACCCATGTTACATGAAAGTCCTTTGTGGACTTTTCCAGAGTCTCAAATCTAATCACAGTCAAGCCAACAAAGGGATTACAGCTTTATCGGGAGTTTATTTTGCAAGATTGCCACATAGCTCTGCCAGATACGGTATCCTGTTTTTCCCACTATGCTGAGCCCAAAGATTCCATTAAATAAAGTTGAACTCTTTAGTTATGCAGAAATATAAACAGTCTGCTCACTGTGGTTTGGAATTATATTTTCATTTAGGAAAAAATATGTTCTAATACTGAACAGTGGTGACCCCTGTAACTCAGAAATATGAATATGATAAAAGAGGAAATTCTAAAATTTCCCCAGAGAAAAAGGCACTATATATTCAAAACACACGCACACATAAAAATTTTGCCATTTAATGTACCCTAGCCATGGAGCCAACTTGATAATGATTCTTGAAAAGTTTTTTTCAGTAGATAAACTAGTGAAGACACTCTACACACATTTGTAGCTTGAAACAACCCCATCAGAAAGCTTTGTAGAATCAAGTCTAAACCATTCTCCTGATACAGTTAGTTCAGCCTAATCTGAGCATACAGTATTTTGTGGGATTAGTAACAGAGTGATTGGAGAAAGATGTTACAGATAGAGTAACACATCTCTATTATGTAGATATCACAGACTAAAGATCTAATATTGCCTTGGTCCTCAGCAGGCCAAACGAGTGGAATAGATGGTCCATGCCCTCATACAAATAGATCCAATCAGCCACTTTAACCAAAATAAAATTATTCCATTTCTGTGGAAAATTGTGAACTTAAATCCCAAGGAAGAAACCTGTTGTACACCTTCAGGCCTCTACACACCATCTTTCTACTGACAGCCATAGGAATTCCCGCTGCATCTCCTTGGGTACCTTTCCTATGAGGCAATAATGAGGGTTTTGGTAGAGATGGTGAAAGAGAATTGTGGAATTGACTCTTTTGAAAGGACATGGAGAACCCCATTCCACATTGCAGTTTTGTTCATTCACATGGTGGCTATACAAGGAGCATCGTTGAGCCTCTGGCTGTGACCTCCACGTAATGGGAGATACTGATTTTTCCGCAATGACTGCAATAATATCGCCCATCTTTCCTGCTCTTACTATGTGACCTTGCCACTCACCCATCAAGAAGGAAGTCTAACTCCCCTTGGTTTGAACCTGGGCAAGGCATGTACCTGCCTCTGCTAGTAGAGCATGGCAGAAGTGATACTATGTGACTTCCAAGACTGGGTCATAAAAGGCAAAGTTTTTGCCTTGCTTTCTAGAATGGTTATGCTTGGAGTCCAGAGCTGCCATGTAAGAAGTCCAACCACCCTGAGGTCACGATGCTGTCAGGAAGCTAAACTCCACAGAAGGGCTCTACGCAGGTACTGCATTCGACAGCGCCGGTGTCACTCCCAGCACACAGTCAATACCAACTGCCAGCCCTGCCAGTGAGTCACCCTGAATGGCCAACCCAGTCTGGTCTTCAGATGACAGCAGCCCCGCTGACATCAGACTCCAACTTCTTAAAAGAACCCAAGCCAGAACCACCTAGCCGAGCTCCTCCCAAATTCCTGTCCCAAAAAATCATGAGCAAAATGGAATGGCCATTTTAAGCCACTCAGTTTTAGGGTAATTGGTTATGCTGCAATAGTAGCCAAAACAGAATTATTCCAGAGTCACGCATACTTCCTATTATTCAGGCTGCTTGAGAGTCTGAGAAAATCAGAAGTTTCTGATCATCCTCAGGGAAGGAGCATCTTTTCTGAGACACGTGAGCACTGAACTTTCCAACATCATGGTGTTACTGGAATCCCCTAATAGCTAATGGCTCTGATAAGCCACATTGTCATGGAATCAGGCAAAGAAAATTATATTCACCAGCATTCTTCTAAGAGAGATTGCTCTATACATTTGGAAAAATACACTTTGATCAACACATAGTGGGGATGAGAGGAAAGTAGGGCACAGTGAGATATTCAAGTCCATTTTCAAGTAGTGATAAATAGTTATTAAACTTCCTTCTAAGGGGAGAGGGAGTCCTATACACTGTAGGCTTTTTTGCTTTGTTGAGCATCTAGCTGAATAGGGATTGCAAGTTTAGGAGAAGAACCTAATTGCTCAGCAAAATAGAGGAAATAGGACTACGCTTGGAAAAAGCAAAAAGGAGAACATCTCATTTGCTGAGTAGCCAAAATGAGAACTTTGGAGAACAGAAATATTTAACAATGTTTGAAAGAGTTTGCTGTGGAGTGTATAAGGAGAACTTTATCCTCTGTCATCCTTGCCAGAGTTTCAGTAAATAACATATTGCTCAGTAATATTCTCAGTAATATTCTAGTGGTTTAGGGAAATGCAGAGGTGCTGAGGTTAGCAAGGGGATGAAAAGAGACTACATTTAGGGACCATGGAATATCTAGGATACCCATATACAGGTAAAGATGTAGCAGAGACAAAACATTCTTTAAAAATGAGAAAGAAAACTGCAATAATAATAATAATTTACCTTAAGGTATCACCCAATTATGGAAGACCTATTTTAAAAGAAGAGTTTTATGCTAATTGTCCTCTGAAGATTGAGAGAGAGGACAAGTATACACACAGGAATTTCTAAGCACTGATCGGTATTTTGTTTTCTCCTGATAGCTAATGGTTGTTTAGTTTTGAAGGAGAAAGGAACTTGTGGAGAAAGTTGAGCTCTGGGTGGACAGAAAGGCTCATATACCAGAGTCTCATAAAAATGGCCCAGTGCTTTTAACAACTGCCACCAGTGAGCCTTGGTCTATTGCTTTCTCTTTCAACCCTTTCAAAACTTTTCTCTTATCTCTCCCATTTTTAGGAAGCATGTTCTAATGTGATTCTATTCTGATGAAGAAATCTACCTTTAATTGCTAATAGTTGTAATAAGTAATAAGTACATTTTATGTATTTTAGCTCCCAGGGTCATTTGCATTTGTAGCCTATATGAGACTCTTACTCCACAAACTTGGATGTGAGAGAAGTATCCCATTTCTTTACTTACTTCAAATCAAATCCAAATTGGAGCCTGAAGGGCTACAGCACATACCATTATGAAGAGGTTTTTTCCTGAGCTCTCCTTATCTGCCTAAAAGCAAATCCTCCCCAAAGAATTCAACTATCATAAATCCCCTCCCTGGGAGTTTCATAACCAGGAAAGATTGACTCCTTTTGCCAGGGAGGAGAAGTTGGCACCAAGATAAGAAATTCTTTAAACAGACATTGCCACAAAACTCTCTCTCTCCCATCTATTCCCCTAAGGGCTGCTTCACCCTTGCTACAAGTCATTTGTTTTCCCAAAAGTGCCCTCTTTCCCTGTTAAGATGGTACATAAACCCTTAATTCTAACCATTCCTGTAAGTGACATTTTTCTACGAACTTCTACGTATACTCATGCATAAAAATCTCTCTTATCTCTTGCAGATCTGTCTTTTTTCAATTTAATTTGCAGGCCCCCAAGCACTAAACCTAAGAGGGTAGAGGAAAACTTTTTCCTGTCCCACAAACCTCTTCCCTTCCAAGGTTGTAGAAAACTTCAACCTCAGTCATTACAGCAATTGGTGGGGAGGAGTTTTCTCCTCAGGCTCCAACTATAATCTAGGGACATGATGTGGTTCCTCGAAATAGAGGGAAAAGTCACTGGCCTTCAGTCCATCCTGATGCTGAGATGTACTCATTGTCCATGTTGCATTGCTCTCTGAATCCAGCGTCTCCATCATTTCCACTGCTGTGCATGGGTAGAGAAATCATCGCTAGGGCAGGAGCCCTGTGCTGGAGTCTGATCACCTTAGGCACAGCTTTCTTAAGTTCTGTCTCCTTCCCAAGTCTCTTCAATGGCAGGGAGCATATCCTGCCATTTTCTAAGCAGATTTCCATTTGCTCCAGTCTTGGGGAGTCACCCTTCTCAAAAGACACCCACTTCACCTTCATCTCCCTAGTATAATCCTCTCAAGGAGCTCAGCCCTTGAGGACATAAAAACCAGAAAGAGCCATTGTCTATTGTAACTTTAGCTTCCTGTGCCCACAACACAAATCTCCCTTGAAGGAAGGGAGGGCTCAGAGGGCAAAGGTACCTTCCTGGGGAAGGGAGAAGAAAACATACTGCAAAAAGAAAACACTGATGTCTCCGCAAAACAAACACATATTTAACAAGATATTCCAGAAGCAGCAACTACTGCTAAAAGTAGCAACACTTAAACCCAAAGGAATGGGCCTTTCAAAATGGGTTCTCTAGCTCCCCTTAGGTCTTACAAAGGCCCCTCCACAGAAAGACTACACCCAAGGTTCAAACACAATGCACTCCAGAAAACCGTGAGTTTAGGCATGTTAGTCTTGGAGACACGTTTCTCATCAGATAGCAATGCTTGTGAAGCTTTCATTTCCTCTCAGCGGAAAACTCAGAACTGAGATTGTTACCTTGACAATAACATCACCCACAACCTCAGAATCTTCATGGTGTCCTTGCTCCTTTCTAAGGCTGGATTAGCCCACCCTCCCCACTGAGTTCAGTTTCCCTGCCCACTCCAGCCCCCACGCATGAGAGATGAGGCCTGCCTGCCAGGCCATGGTCTTGAATTACCTCTGAGAAGTAAATACTCACAAAGACATTTTTCTGCCCCAGACCCTACCCCTCAGGGAGAATGTCAGCAATACTTCTGCGTTAGTGAGCCAAGGGCAGGCCCTGGCCTACCTGACTCCTGCCAGAAGCAGCTGCCTTTGCAAACAGCAAAAATAGCTTTCCTTGGTCGGAGGAAGCAACAGAACCTCTGGTACAGAGAAGACCTTACCCTTTCCTCAAGCCACTTGTTTACAGACGGCCCAGGGTAGGGAAATTGAGGTCAAGGAGCTTCTCCGGTTTCCCCCTTTACCGGGCCCAAGTGACCTGGTGAGATGACCTTCAGAACCACATACCTTTATCTACTGCCTTGGTGCCTCTGAGACTTAGATTCCAACCTGTGATATCAGAGGGGTTCTGCCGAAACCCCTTGTTATTACCCCTATAAAAATGGCAAACTTAGAGGTCTAAAAGGATGTATTAACAATAGATTTTCAAATTTAAACTAAGAGAGAGAGATTTTCTAGAAAAGCACAAGCTATACTTTTTCATAGGGCATTTTAAAAATTTTTTCACTTTGATCAAGCAACCAGCAGCCCACGTCCTTACTCTATGGTTTTGTATTCCTTTTAGCAGCCACATTGTACAGATGAGATAAACTGAGGCTCAGAAGGATTAAGTGATTCATTTCAGGTCCCATAGCTAGTAAATTGTATAGAATTCCAAGGATTCCAAGCTAAGATTTCTGGTTCTCTTTACCCATTTGTAGCCTTTTCAGATGTATAATTCACCAAAACATTTTTAGGTTTATTTGTTAGTTGAAGATAGATGCTTGAAGACTAAAACTTTCTAACATTAAGAGAGACTGAATCCCTGTTAAGAAAACCAGGCATTCATTTATTCTAAGCAAATTATGTGTCTCTAGGAGACACCAGTAGAGATCACAGTTGGCAGGGGAAGTCTAAACCAGTCTCTCTTAATTATTTTACCAAGAGTTGCTTTCTGTTTATAGGCTGTTAGCTCAATTTAAGCAATTAGTGTGTGTAGTGGTTATGTGTGTGTGTATATTAGAGGTGTCCGTGGAATAGACAAATAAGCTTTAATTTAGAGCAGGGTAACACCAAAGAATAAGTGCATTGTATACAACAGGACAACTAAAGTGTTCTGTAGCTTTGAAAAACATTGTGGCCAAACAAAATGTTCTGCCAGGGGCAACATGGGCTAGCTCTCTATCATCTCAGTATGAACAAGTCATATTTTCAGGTTCTATTGACCTTCAAGGCCCAGCGTAATACACTATGTTCTTATGCAGCTGGGCTGCCCAACAAAACCAACAGTTCCCTTTGAGGAGTGAGAAAGAAAAAGCTAATTTTTAGTTCCTTTCACGGAACTGTACCTTTTGCAAAGAAATCCTTAGTCTTCAACAAGTGCCTCTTAAAAGAAGAAAAAGAGGAATATTTCCTTTGCGAGGTGTGGCATTTTCAAAGCACTTTTTCAACTGGATGAGGGTTTCATTAGGACCGTGTAACAGTAACTACCATTCATTGAATGCACAGACACCATGCAGATGTGATCTCCTTTGGCCTCTAAGGAAGGTTCATGACAAAGGTAGCATTTGTCACATTTTCAGATGCAGAAACTGCAGATAGTTTAAATAAACTGCTTAAAAAACCCCTGTGCAAAGTGATGGATCTTTCTATGCTATATTGCCTCCCAATTTAACACTAGGGAAATAATAAATTATCCACACAGGAGAGATGGTAGTCGACACTACGTCACCAGGAGCTAAGCTGTGAGGAGCTGTCTTTGTGAATTACGAGACAACTTTAATCTTGATCTTCACTTTGAAGGGAACTGTATCCCCTAAGGACAGTTTGTACTTTTCCAGTTTTCAGCTGGGTACATTTTTAAAATAAAAGTTATCAAAATTTAATTGCCTCACAGAAAACACCACTTCTTTCATCTACCGGGGCAAGAAAAAAAGCAGTCACATAAAATTGTATCCAAATTATTCGCATGCAAATACCTCTCCTCCACTAATTACATGAAGACTATTTTGTCCTAAAGGAAAATTTTGTGGAATTTCAATTGTATCTAAAATAGAGATCTCTGCAGAAACTTTGCTACAGGTGCCAGTGACATTGATGGTTTTAAATCACAATAGTCTTCATGTCAGTGTTCCTGAAAAGTAAAAATAGTAGCACCAAAAATTGTGAAATTATGATTAGTTTTGTCTACTTGTCATTATCAATGCTAAGGTCAAGATGCAAAAAGATAAATTGCAGATAGAAGTTACTTGCGATGCACACACATTAAAAACGTATATCCAGGACATATAAAGAACATACATAAATCAATAGGAAACAGTAGTCCGATAGAAATATAGACATATGAACAGGCACATGACAGAGCAACAACAACAAAAAAATTGGCTTATGAACACATGAAAAGCCACACAAACCTAATAATCAAAGATATGCATTTTTAAAATGTAAGATGTTTTTTCAATCCTTCAGATTTGCAAAAGGTAAAAAAATCTAACAATACCAAGTGTTGAAGAGGATATGAAAAAGTAAAACTGGAGTGTAAATTGACACCGAGTATTAGGAGAATTAAGAGTTAGGAGAACATGGCTGTATTTACAAAAATTAAATTTTCTTTCCTAATGATTTCATTTCAAGGATTGGCCCCAAGAAAAACTCTTGATATATACATAAGACACATGTAAGATTAGCAGCATTATACATCATAATAAAAATCCATTTTTTGTAGAATTCTAAACAAATTTTGATATATCTGAACAATGGAATACTATTTAGCAGTGAAAATAAAAGAATTGCAGCTACACACAGTAACACGGATGAAGAATGCAGACATAATGAAAAGCAAAAACCATAAATTTCAGAACAGATAACATGAGTCCATTTATATAATATTTAAAATACACAAAGTAACTATTTACATCCTTATAAAAATCCAGTGAGGTAGGTGTGTCTATTATTAGTAGTTCCATTTTATAGATGAAGAAACTGAGGATGGAAAGTGGTGAGGAAACAAAACTTGACAAACCCAGTTAAAGCTCTCTGTGTTCCCCATCCTTTAAAATACACAAGGTTGACATAGATATTTTATAAGGATACAAACATACGCGTAGAGAATTTCAAGACAACAATATGCCTTAAATTCAGGACAGTGGTCATCTCTAGAAGGGGGAGAGGAGATGAAATCAGGATGGGGAACACAGAGGGCCTTAACCAGGTTTGTCAAGTTTTGTTTCCTCACCACTTTCCATCCTCAGTTTCTTCGTCTATAAAATGGAACTACTAATAATAAGACACACCTACCTCACTGGATTTTTATAAGGATGTAAATAGTTACTTCGTGTAAAATGCCTGGCATGCAATAAGCACTTATAAATAATGTTGCCAAGATTTATGCAAATCACCAGTCTTGGAAAGTCTGTTCTGAGTCTCTTTCTTGCTCTTTCTTCCTCCCAGATGTCTGCCATTGTCAAATTTGCCCTGTAACCAGATATTTTCATTCGAATAGCTTTCCTGAATCCTGTGGTAACATGCATCCTAACTCACTGTTTAGATAGTCAATTTTCTAGTTATTTCTAAGCTTAGCAAAAAAGAAAAGAAATAAAAATGTTCTACTTATTTGTGTTTCTTTCTTATTTAAAAGCACTCGCTGAGGTCATGAGACCATTACCTCAGAGTGCTCAGACATTACTAAAACAAATGACTCTGGGTCAGTATAAGGGGAGCCGTAACACTCCTTCCAGCAGAGGAGGCTGGGAGGCCCCCTGAGAAGGAGGGAAAGAATGGGTCGCTTGTTGGCTCACACATGACATTATTTAGAAATGGTTTGTTTTGCTAATATGACCAGATGGCTCCTAGCCATATATAAAAACACTCCAAACCACACTGATTTGCTTGACAAGTGTCCTACAAAAGGCAGTTAGCCTAGACTGAAGGGCATGTGTCTATGTGGGGGTAAATCTTGTTCCAGGATTGTACTGTCTGCTGATGAGAGCTCTTCCTTGGGCATACTAATCCCAACACTAGAAGGAAAAGCACGTGGTTGAGCCAGAAGTTGTAAGTTTGAAAATGTACTCCGCCGCTTCCTGGTGAGGCGGCATGAGTAAACTGTTTAATTTTCAGGGCTCCACGTCTTCACTTGTGGAGCAGGTACTGCTATAGTGTAACGCACAGAGTTGTGACAAGATTTAAGTGAATATTATGAAAGCAACTGGAACGGAGCCAAATGCCTCATAAGCATTCAACAAATGTTAGCACTTGGACACGCGCCTTCAAATTTCAGATCCAAGTTTCAAGATGGTAGGGAATCACGAGGGAGTAGAATAAGGACTGGACTCGCAGCCAAGGAAAAATACTAAATTGTACTTGCTACTTGCTGGGTGGCTTTGCACAAACTTCTCAACTTTTCTGAGGCTTATTTTCTAAATGTGCAAAATGGGGCATAATATCATCCTCTCTCTCTACTCTAGGATTGTTGAAGGGAACAAAGTGTGTCTCTGTGTGTCCCCAACCTTCACATTCTTCATTCCTCCTGTTTCTAAAAGTAACAACCATTGTTAAGCATGTATTTGGATTTTCCCAAATTACTAACTTCTGATGGAATGGCTAGTTTTTTAAAAAATCTGGTAGAAGAATTATAGCTAGGTTCTGGAATTTTACAGTCTTCTCTCAGGGAGCAATTTACATGCAAAAGCAAACAGCAACTTTGGAATGGAACACCAGAAACAGTAATGATTAAGATAATTATTTGTCTCTGGAGAAACACCACCACCTTCTGTGACCTTATGCTTTCAAGTTCAATAAGATGGAATAATTCCATAATAGTTTAAATCCCAGAACTACCTTTACTCAGAGTCTGAGTAATAGTTTCTGAATACTCCAGAAATCAAATTTTATAGCCAACTGGCTGCATTGTTGGATAAATCAAAGGATAAGACTCATAAAAGCCTGAATTCTGTAAAGGATCCGACCCAGTAAGTTGGGTGGTATTCTAGCACATGGAGTACGCATGGAAGTTTATATAATATTGCCTAGAGAAAAATAATTCTAGTTAGGTTTTAGTTTAGCTGAATAGAAAATGTTCAAATCAATTTATCTTATCTACCTCCATTAGGAAAAAAAAAAACCTCTCATTAATGTTTAAATTATACATGAATACATTCTTATTCAGAAAAGAATTTAAACCCTATGGATAAAGTTTAAGTCCCCTTCATGGTGACTGCTATTACCAGTTCATTGTGTGTGCTCCCAGAACACTTTTCTCTGCATTTTCTCTAATACATATATATGCTATAGAAATGTATAGTTTCATTAGCGTATGTTTCCACATGAATAATACAAACTAACTAGCTTTTTACTCTACTATGTGTGTTAGAGATAGTTCCATGTCTGTTTGTAGATATCCACGTCATTCTTTTTTATCATTGCACAGTACTTTGTAGTATGAATGTGCTATCTTTTGTTCAACCACTTTTCTATTGACTTACGAGTGGGTAATTTCAAATATTTTGTTCTTATAAATATTGCTGCAATTATCAATGGATACTGTCCATGCCTTCTTAGCACATGTGAAGATATAAGAAAAGTAATTACGGATTATAACATATACACATTTAAAGCTATAATACTGCCAAATTACCTTTCAACATGCCTGCACCACTTTATACTCTCATTAGTAGTGTATTGTGGTACCCATCTCCCTATACTTTCACCAGTACTTGATATCAAATATTTCTATTTTTTTGCTTAATGAGAAGAAAGTAGTATCTTATTGCTGCTTGTATTTGTATTTCTTTGTTTGTTTTTATCTCAGCATGTTCGGGGGTACAAATATTTAGGTTACATATATTGCCTTTGCCCCACCCAAGTCAGAGCTTCAAGTGTGTTTATCCCCCAGATAGTGCACACCACACCCATTAGGTGTGTATATATCCATTCTCTCCTGCCCCCTCCCACCTGCCCAACACCTGATGAATGTTATTACTATATGTGCACGTAAGTGTTGATCAGTTAATACCAATTTGATGGTGAGTATATGTGGTGCTTATTTTCCAATTTTGTGATATTTAACTTAGTAGAATGGGCTCCAGCTCGATCCAGGATAATACAAGAGGTGCTATATCACCATTGTTTTTTGTGGCTGAGTAGAACTCCATGGTATACATATACCACATTTTATTAATCCGCTCATGTATTGATGGGCACTTGGGTTGTTTCTACATCTTTGCAATTGTGAATTGTGCTG
>CAUYRT010029795.1:0-19130 GCA_963574885.1 Lepilemur ruficaudatus
CTTTTTCTTTCCCTGTCTCTCTCATTCCCTCTCTCAACATGTGATCTCTGCACATGCCAGCTCCCCTCCACACCTTCTGCCATGAGTGGAAGCAGCCTGAGACCCTCAGCAGGTGCCCAGTCTTGAACCTTTCAGCCTGCAGAACCATGCACTAAATAAACTTTTCTTTATAAAGTACCCAGCCTCAGGTATTCCTTTATAGTAACACTAAATGGACTAAGACACTCTGAAAAGTTCAGTGACGACTAAAGGGGCATCACATTGGAAAGTGCCTCATCAAGTATTAACCCCTTCACATGTGCCAGAGAAAGGGCTTCCTCAACAGTACAGCTTGGTGAACTGTAAATTCCTCCATAAACTCTGAAGCTGATTAGAAACCACAGAAATGTAAACACTGACTATAATATGCTATAGGAACATACACTGTTACAATTATTAAACAAGAAGAATTGGGGCTCCACGGTGATTTGTCAATTCCACCATTTATTGTGCACTTTTGCCATCCAGGCACATGTGGTGACATTGAAGAGCAGAGTATTCAGAACACACCATGGCCCCGTTGGAGGGGCACTTACTACCCAGCAGGAAGACTGTATTCCTTCCATTTCTCTCACGCTGACACGACTAGGACTGGTGGGTAATTGAAAAGAAGACAACTTCAGCCCAGCGTGGGAAGTACACAGCAGCAAGGGTGAAGCATCGAAACACCTCTCAGCTGTTCTAACTCTGCAACTCACCTTGTGTGTCCTTCCATAGACTACTTACACTGTCTTCCATATGAGTATCAGCCCGGATAATAGATATAAAAGTGACATGTTAAATTACTAAGCAAATATTGTAGCCAAGACTGCTAATATTCTTCAATTTCATTTCCTCCTTCTTCCATGGCTGGGAACATGGCTGCTCAGAATAAAGACTACATTTCCCAGACTTCCTTGCAGGTAGTTCTGCCAATGGGATGTACACAAAGTATCCTGTGGTAGTTCTTGTTGAATCTGGGAACCTTCTTTAGAGACAGATGGCCCACCCACTCTGCCCCCTTCTGCCCACCTTCCTCCATCTGTGTTTGGAATGGGCATGTGACTACTAAAGCTCCATCTCGGGCCAGGAGGACAGTAGCTAAGCCCTAGGGAGAGTAGAATGGAAAGTTATAATGGCCCACATCCCTGCGGACTTTGTAGAGCAGAACCCAGAACCATCGTAGAGTCTTGGATGGGTTGCCAATGGGTATTTACATGAGAGAAGATAAATATCTATTTAAGCCACTGTCATTTTGGTTTTCTGTTACTCACAACTGCATTTAATTCTAATTCACATAAATAGTTTGCTATCATTACTAACAATGTGCCAAAATGGCCTTTATAACCATGGATATTATACAACAGAATGGGATGGATGAATAATGATGTCAACTCCCACCACATGCTACACTCGAGTAGAGACTGTTCAAGTTTTTATTAAGACTATTATAGAACAGAATCTTCCAGAAGCTGGAGTCCAAAGACCAGCAACCCAGCGGGCATGAGACCCAGGTGCGTAGAAGGATCCATGACAGAAATTGAACCACATTGTGAGTAATTCATGCAAAATATATTCCCAAATCATCTCCCATGTGCCAGATGCTCAGGCTACATGGGAGCTATGACATGATCCCTGCCCTCAAGTGGCTCACAGTCTGGTGGGAGACAGAGACGGATAATGACAACACCGAGCAGTCTGTGCTGTATCAGAGTCATTTGAGGTACTGCAGGAACACAAGAGTGATGAGACACAGGCATTCTGGTAAGGAACCAAAGGGGGAATCAGGGAAGATTTCTCAGAAGAGACATTTAAGGTTGGTCATAATGGATAAATTGGAGTTATCCAGAAAGAGAAGAGTGGAGAAAACATCCCAGGCAGAGCAAGAAGATGTTGGTTGGAAACCCAGAGCAGAGGCCACCCTGCCATAGACCACAGTGCGACACCTGGAAGGAGTGGCCAGCCCTGGTGGACCCTGTAGCCTTCCCAGGCTCCACTTGCTGGAGTGACTCAGAGGATGATGTGGAAGTGCTCTGGGCTCCCCTGTGGTTTTTAACAGGAGCAGCTTCTGCATTTCAGGTCCCTGCAGTGAGCAATGAGACATATGTGCTTCACAGATAGAAAGTGAGAAAACATCAACGTGCTGAAAGCAGGACGAGAGAGACCTGGGTTAAATGAAAGATCAGCGAGCATTATTGATCCCCTTTGTGGAGACAACACAGGAGCCAGGCTGCCACCTCTGTGCCTGCCCTCTCCTTGAATAGAGGCTCTCAATCCCACAGCTACATGAACCCGAGAGGCCAAGGGGAATTGCCCCAGAGCCACCCTGAATGTCCTTGCTCTCTCTTCTACTTCAGACCTAAAGCATTCCCCTCTACAGAGAATTTGGACAAGGCTTTGCAGCCTCCGAGAGCCATGCCCTGCCTTGCTCTGCCATGTCCTGAGGGTCTGCCTTCTGAAATTCAGGCTCCAGTTCATGTCTTCTTGGACCTGCACACTCAGCCCCTGTACTGATTGAAATTCAGCTGCGCCCCCAACATGGAAATGGTCTGAGTGAGAAGGATGATATTTGAAAGAACAAAATATCCTGTCTCAGGTATAACCTTATGTGAGAGTTCTCCCCACAACCCTTTGTGGAAGGCACAGGTACCCACACTGCTGCTATGAGAAATGGAGGTGTGAAGTCACTGTGCCACAGCTCATGCCAAGCCAATGACACTCTTGTCACTATACCACTGCTGCTGTAAGGAGAAAGTGTCCATTCTTGACACAAAAAGTCCCATTTTCACATGGCGTGTATGACTAAAGACTCTTACTGTCAGCCTCCCAGCTTGAGCGCAAGGACACCTAAGGAATGCCTGTGTGTACCAGGCACTGACCTAAACCATCTCATTTCAGCCCTTACCATGTCTACTTTGGGGTTGGAATCGTCATACCTACAGTACAGACTCAGGGAAGCTAAAAGCGATTCATGAAAGACCCAAGAACCAGTAATCAGAAGATCGAGTCCCCAAACCTGTGTCCTTTCCACTCTACCAGAGACCACCATTGTGAACCATGCAGGTTCCTGGGCCCCACCCCAGACCGTCTAGAGCAGGATCGCTGAGGGCTGAACCCAGCAATGTACTTTTAAAAAAAGCCATTTCTCTTCATGATTTTTACGATCGGTAAAGCGTGAGAATGGTGTCCTATGCCCCAAAAGTCCAGTAATACCAGACAACTGCCCAAGATGAGTCACCAGAGCACATGGGCTGGGAGGCTGATGCACAGGGCTTAAGAACCTGGCGTCTGGAGCCGGGTTGCTTGGGTCTGAAACCTGGCTCTGCCCCATCCTAGCTATGTCACCTTGCACAAGTTACGTACCCTCACTGGGCCTCAGTTTCCTTATCTGAAAAACTGGTGTCAAAATAGCACAACACCTGTACAGTTGTCTGGGGTATTGAATGCATTAAATGCATAGAGAGCTTAGAACAGGGTTTGCCACAGAGTTAGCACCTGAAATGTTGTTATTGTCATTGTTGTGTGATTAATTGCCCAAAATGACACTGGAAAGAGGAGAATACTTGCTAATGTCCCTGAAGGAGGACATCAAAGAGCAGAGTTCAAAAGATTTAGATGGATGAAGAGAGAAGAGACAAAATAACTAGCTCTTTCTTTAGGTTCTAGGCTAGTTCTTATGACACTGTTTGTTCAAGAAATGTCACCAAGAGCAAGTCACTGCAGTTGAGACAGGTCATGAATCACTCTGCAGGGCTGAATCGCAGCCCAAGCCCACCTTTAGGATCTTCAGGTGAACAGTGTGATCTTGGTTAACCTGCAGACGCCTTCCCCAGAGAAGTGAGCTGTGTTTGCTTTCGATGGCCACCCGGGGGAGACAAATAGAGCTTAATTAACGTTACGAAGAATGAAGGAATTCTGAAGTTCTTTGATGAATGGAACTATTTTCCACGGTTATGTTTTCACTTATGCTATTCCCCTTCTTGGAATGTCCCTGTTTTCACCTGTTAACTCGTCAACCTCCCAGCTGACTTCTCCATGCTCAAACTAACTTGAGCCAGACACTGTGCTAAGGGCCACCGGAGATAAAAAGACATACGAGGCATTGCCCTTCCCCTGGAGGTCACGGGCGTCCGAGGAATGCCCACTGTGTGCCAGGCACTGTGCTGGATGCCAAGTACACACTGTCTCATTTAATCCTTGCAACAACTATGATGAGGTGGGGTTTATATATTCATTGTTCAAGACTCAGTTCCACTGTAACAATATCCATGGCACTATTGCTAAGTGCCAGGCCCTGTGCTACCATTTTCTATGGATTCACTCATTTAACTCTTAGAACTACCCAATAAGTAGGTACCACTGTTCTCCCTGTTTTAAGCAGAAGAGACTGAGGCTTAATGATATTGAATAACATCCCGTTGCCCAAGAACACAGAGCTTATCAGGGAGATGGAATTCAGCTATGAACCTATGGAGCCTGGTTATAGAACCAAAGCCCCCAACCTGGCCACCTCACTGGTCCTTGCACAAAGACTTTGACCCCAGCCCACACAGTGCTCTCTCTTCTCTGAATGCTGAGAGCAGGTATAGCCAAACTCACAGGGATTTGTACTTATTCCTTCACTTTCATGCAAAGGTAAATCTCACCCTATCCTACATACCACCCCTTTCCAAGTAAAGAGCAAGTTCCTTGAAGGCAGTAATCCTATCTCACACTTTTTTCTTTGCAGCTACTGTTTATTGAGCACCTACTATGTCTAGCATTATAAAGGACACTTTCATTCTTTAGATTTCTTGTCTGTGAGACTCTGCAGTGACACTGGGAAGTGAGTATTATCATCCACATTTTACAGATGGAAGATTAAGGCTTGGAAGATAGGTGACACTAAGCCAATGTCACCTAGCTTGCAAGTAGAAGATGTAAGACCCCCAAAGCCTATCATCTCCCCATCGCCCTAAGTTACCATTCCCCCCTCTGCTTTGCACAGAGCTGCTCCAGTTGAAGGGAGGCTTCTGAACATGAACATGAAGATGTCATCTGAAGTTCCTGGTCAATGATTGACTAGTTGTGAGACTTGAGCAGGTCACCTCACCTCCCTGAGATTCAGGTCAAATACATAATCTGTCAGTTCCTGTCCTGGTGCAGTTCCCAGACTTGGGCTGTCTGCTGTTCTCAGTCTGCTCCTGCCTCTTGGATCCCACATGTGAATTCCACTAGTCTAAGACTCGCTTTAGGATGAGAACCTTGTCATGATCACCAACATGTCCCTGGAGCTCAGCACAGAGCCCAGTACATAGTGAACACAATATACAAGGGCTGTCCAGAAAGTATTCAGCCATTTTTAATATAACAAGAGTATATTACATAGCTGGATACTTTCCGTACAGCCCTCGTATGCTCGATGAATAAATGAACCAATAAACAAACAAGCAAATTGATACATGAAGTCCCTCATGCACTCTGTCTTGACATCTTCCTACCAATTTACTGCCCTTGATTCCATCATGCAAATATGGACAAGAAAAAAGCACTTTGCAAATTTGTAGCAGGCTATGAAATACAGTAGATCTCTCTCATGCAAGCATTTGTTCTCTCTGTCTCTCTGTCTCTCTGTCTCTCTGTCTCTCTCTCTCTCTCTCTCTCTCTGGCTCTCTTTTCTTCTCAACAATCAACCCCACCTATTTAGGGAGAATTTCACTAGTATCAGAACATCTCAAATCACCTCCCACTTTGGAAGCCTATGGAGAAAGATTATACTTGATCTATCCCCTCGAATCTTAGACACTGGGAAGGGCGTAGTGCCAGTCTGTCTGGAGCTGTGATGCTGGTACAAAGATGCAAGAAGGAGTTAGACATATTTCATGGTAGCAATGGTATCAAAAGTCCAGCAACAGCTGGAGTGGGAGGAGTTGTCCACAGAGCTGGTGGAATATTCTAATGGTCCTTCTCCTGAGGCTGAACTTGGCTGTGGTGACTGCTGCCCAGCCACCCTTGGTCCCGGGCTGGTTCTCCAACCCTCTGTCAATTCTGACAGCTACCCGTAAACTTCCAATGAATTCGAAACTTAGGCGGAGTCTACTTCTGTAGCTTGCAAAGTGGCAAAAGATGGCTACATGCGAAGCAATCCCATTTCCTCTTCTTTCTAGACACGCAAGACCATATTTCTCAGTCATCTTTGTAGTCAGATTAGTGGGATTCTAGCCAACAGGGTGGTCATAAAACACATTGAGCTATCACCACACTATTCCCCTCCCATGGCAACTTTGGAGGCTACTTGGTTAGGAAAAGAGTGCCACAAGATGGAAGAAGCCAGATCCCCAAACCACCACTTGGAAAAGAAACACCCCAGAGAGCCACACCACTAGCATCAAACCATGAAATAAATCTTTAACTGTGAGTACACTGAGTTTCAAGGGTGTTCATAACAGGAAATAGAGTTCATCACTCAGACCAACAGACCACCAACAACCCTAATTCAATCACCATTGTCATTGGTGTTGCTACTATCAGCACAGCTATTGTTAGTACAGTGGATGTTCAATAGGTGCTTTATTGCTAGGAAATTGTGCCAGTTTTAGGACATCAATAACTAGTTCTTGAGTTCCCATGAGGCACCCAGATTATTCTAGGTATTACAGGCCTCAGTGACTAAGATCAAACAACTCAAAAAGGATATGAGTGTGATTTGTGTAATATCCAGCACATAGTAAGAGCTAAATAAAGAGTATTAATATTATTTAATGGAATGCAGTAAAGAATATGGTCCCTAGGAGGAGACAGGCCTAGATTCAAATCCCAGTTTCTCCATGCAGCTGTGAGAACTGAAACAAGACCCTCTGGTGCCCTGAACCTTCTTCTCTTCCTCTGTTAAATGAGAAAATTAATGATTTTTTTCACCAAATCCTGAAATTTTCACTATAAAGAACTAAGTACAATATATGTACATTATAGGTGCAGCACATAGCACAGAGTAATTATCAGAAAATATATACTCATCATTATAAAGGATTCTAACACTAAAATATTACAAGAAAGTAAACATCTAAAGGAGGTGTAGCCCCATAGGCGTTCTTATTTTGCACTTTCTCTGTTCTCAGGTAGATATTGCAGCTACTTAAATGTTGGCAACTCCAGTTTACTAGCAGATGACTGCTAACTCTTCTTTTCTCAATTGAGCATCTCTGTCTGGTTATTTACTTAACTCTGGCTGTCTTCATAGATGCTGTGAGCACGTTGTTGGCCTGGATGTCGAGGGCTTGATCACTTGCTGCCTCTATGTTTTCTCTTTTACCCCTACAACCAGCAGTTGGTAGGGCAGTTTTACCTCTCAAATAAGGAAAACGTTAATAATCCCAATAAGCAAACATTAGTTTAAGAACAAAAGTGTCCTCATTGTGCATCAATTGCTTTGAAGATTCCAGGGGGGTGCTGCTACTTGTGCAACAGCCAGCACATCGTCACCTATGTGAGACGGCAGCGGCTCTTTATTGAGTATCAGGTGCTTGATGTGCCTTAGCCTATTTAATGCTGAAAATAACCCTCAGAGATTGTATCTATGGGGAGTCACCTTTTGATAGATAAGGACAATGAGGGTTGCAGATTTAAAGTAACTTGCTCAAAATCAACAGCTGATCAGTGACAGTGACTCCCATGAGTTACCAAATTATACTAGGTAGTGGATCACTCAGTGACTAAGATGAGACAACTCAAAAAAGATATGACTGTGATTCTATCCTATATCCTTGCCTCTCACCAAACACTGGGTACACTTAGGAACAGACACATTTCTCTGACCTAAATGCTCTCTTCTTACTTTAAATACCAACACTAAGAGTTTGTGCAGTTCTCCAAATGCAAACTCATTGCCCTGCCCTGAGCCCCTTGCAGCTGGTCTGCAGATGCGCTGACCCTGAACGCTGGCCTGAGAGGGCAGATACAATGGCAAGGGCTCAGCTGGAGAAGCCTGCATGCCCAGGTCTGACTCCTGGCCCCACCATCTCCCAAGTCCCTTGTCCTCTTTCACCTTCAGTTTCTTTATCTGGTAAAATGGGCCTAATCCCGATGGCCTCACTGTTAGGTTTAGGTACAAACCCAGCATAGGCCTATACATAGAAGATGCTCCCTGGACATTAGCTTTCTGTCCCTTCTCTCTTCTGCCTTTCCCCGACATGAGGCCAAAAGAGTGACAACCCAGTGCAACACCCAGGCAATCGGCTGTTGTTGTTGATATTTGTCCTAAACCTGGGTAGGAATTGGGGGTGTGGGAAGCAGGTGTGTCACAGCTTCATGATATATAGAAATGCCCTGAAAAGTGTGTTATAAATACAGATTCTTGGACTTAGCCCATAGAGATTGAGTAAATGTGGCCTTTTAAACAGCTTCAAAGGAATTCTGACCCAGGTGGCCACGAGCCCACCCTGTAAAGCACACTGCCCTTCAGTCATTGGATTTCCACATCACAACGTCCACCATATCCTCAAACCATCTCAATACTTTCAACTTAATTTGTTATGCATCATTTTATTCCAATCAACATAATTTTGTAACTTTGAATAAATCCATTTTAGTATACTTTATATCAGGACCATAAATGCAAATATATTGAAAAAATACGACAGGGTGGTTAACAGGAACATGGGCCCTGGGGTCAAAACTGCCCAAGGGAAACCTCATCTCTGCTGTTTACCAACTATGTATGCTAGCATAGTTTGTAAGGCTCCTTAAATCTCTGTGTCTCAATATCCCCCTGGGTACAAAGGGAGTAATAAGAGTGTTTAATCTCTTATTACCCTGTTGCAATGATTAAATGCTTTCCTGTAAAGCACTTAAAACAGTGCATACTAAGGACTCAGTAAAAAAGGTTATTCTTGTTATGACAAATGAAAAAAAAAAACAGTATCTCTTGCTACAGATAAAAAATGCATAACCATGGAAAGTTAATAAAAGTTCATCCATGGACCACCTAAAATAATCTGTGTGTTATCTGTAGTATTCATTCCACACTTGGGCAAACATTGTTCTAGAAAGTGCCAAGTAACCATATCAAGTGGTACTCTCATCAGATAGGCTCACTTGGGAGTTATTTTGGTGTTGCTTTAGACCTAATTTTGAATTTCCCTTTAACCTGAGAGCTACGCGTGTCTAGGGAAACAGTCCCTTCAGAATCCACTGTTTTGGTTCATCCAGAAGCAGCCAGAAAACATCCATCTGCCCAGGGATTAGGAACCGATTCCTCCTCTGTGGGAAACAAAGCTGTCTCTCAAAGCAAGTTGCTCAACAACGGGCTCATTAGCACTTTGTACTTCTTGAGGTTTGTTTATCTACAGATCTCAACGTGCCTCAAAACATTCATTAATGCTCACAACAACACCCCGTCAGCCCGGAATCACAGTCCCCATTCCTCAGATGGGAAAATTGATAGAAAGGGATTAAGCAACCGCACTCTTAAGCGACTGAGCCATTAACTGGTTGTTGAGCAAATAAGGAGTTGCGGCTAGAAGAAAACCGATGGCCCTTGAAGATCCAGGCCTGCAGTGACTTCCCACAGGTCAGTCAGTGGCCCTGGGACAGAGACACACAGATGGCACAAGGTCCCTTTATTGTTCCCATGACAGGGTAGGAATAGGACTGGGCCTTTGCAGAGAATTTCAGAAGTCTGCCAGGCAGTAGGCATTTCATAAATTGTTCCTGGATGAAGGATCAGAGGGAACTTTCTCAAAGGAATCCAATTTCTCCTTCCCACCCAATTCCCCTCCAGAGGAGTGAAGATGAACCCAGGAGAATCTAGAGCATAGGCCAGATCTGGTTGAGAGATATGTGGCCCAGAATAACAAAGAGGCATGTAGGTAGTAGCAGGAAAGGAGGCCAACAGCACAAGCATCAGATCCAGGCAGCAAGAAGAAGGATAGAGCCAGGAAACAGGACCACAGCTCAGGAGCTACAGGCAAGGTCCAAAACTCGGGCTGGGAAGATGAGAGGTACAAAGAATCTTCAAAATGTTCATTTCTTTTCACTGAGCAAACATACGTCCAGCAGTCTGTCCAAAGCAAATGCTAGGAAAATTATGTAACGCTTTCAACAAAACTATATAAAGATATCTATAAATTCATTGTTTTAAGAAGTGTAATTTATATTAAAAATAATTGTAAATAATCTAAATATTCGAAATCAGGGATTGATTTAAACAGGTGATGTTATACTGATACTACACAGCCATTAAAATATTTTTAATAATCTTTAATTATATGAAGAAGAGGTCATTATAAATAAATGGAACTCACAGTACAAAATAATTAACATAATCATAAAGATATCAAAGGAAACAGAATTTCATACTTAAGGAAAAATTAGAAGGAAATAGTGTAAAAGTATGTGGACAATTTGGGTGGTGAAATTAATGTGATTTGAATGTTGTACATATATGTATTTACTAAAATTTCAACAATAAGCACAGATTATTATAATTTTAAAATGTTAATTTTTGAAAGCTTTTTTACTAAGGTAAACATATAATTTACCACCTTTACCATTTTTAAGTGTACGGTGCAGCGGGAATAAATACACTTCTAATCTTTTTCCCGTCATCCCTCCTCCCTTCCCAGCCTCTGGTAACCACCAGTCTACTCTCTGTCTTCATGAGATTCACTTTTTTAGCTCTCACATGTGAGTGAGAACATGCGAGATATGTCTTTCTGCACCTGGCTTATTAAACTTAACATAGCAGCCCTCAGTTCCACCCATGTTGCTGCAAATGACAGGATTTCATTCTTTTTTGCAGCTGAATAATATTCCATTGTATATACGCACATTGTATATACCACATTTTCTTTATTCAATCATCTGTTGATGGGCATTTAGGTTGATTCCTTATCTTGGTTATGGTTAATAATGTTGCAATGAACGTGGGAGTGCAGGTATCTCTTTGATACGTTGATTTCCTTTCTTTTCACTATATACCCAGTGGTGGGATTGCTGGATCATATGGTAGTTCTATTTTTAGTTTTATGAGAAACCTCCATACTATTTTCCATGGTGCACTAATTTACATTCCCAACAACAGTGTATGAGGTTCCCCTTTCTCCACATCCTCGCCAGCATCTATTATCGCCTTCCTTTTGGATAAAAGCCATTTTAACTGAGGTGAGATGATATCTCTTTGTAGTTTTTATTTACATTTCTCTGATGATTAATGGTGTTGAGCATTTTTGCACATACCTATTGGCCATTTGTATGTCTTCTTTTGAGAAATATCTGTTCAGATCTTTTGCTTATTTTTAATTGGATTATTTGGGTTTCTGCTATTGAGTTTTTTGAGCTGCTTGTATATCCTGGTTACTAATCCCTTGTCAGATGGGTAGCTTGAAAATATTTTCTCCCATTCTGTGGGTTGTCTCTTCACTTTGTGGACTGTTTCCTTTGCTGTGCAACAGCTTTTTAGCTTGAGATAATCCCAATTGTCTATTTTTGTTTTGGTTGCCTGTGTTTTTGAAGTCTTATGCAAAAAATCTTTGCCCAAACCAATGTTCTAGAGCATTTCCCCAATGTTTTCCTCTAACAGACCCACAGTTTCAGGCCTTAGATTTAAGTCTTTAATCTATTTTGGTTTTATTTTTGTGTATAGTGGGAGATAGGAGCCTAGTTTCATTCTTCTGCATATAGTTATTCGGTTTTCCCAGCACCATTTATTGAAAAGACTGTCCTTTCCCCACTGTATGTCCTTGGAAACTTTCTCAAAGATGAGTTGGCTACAAATGCTTGGATTTATACCTGGGTTCTCTATTCCATTCCTTTGCTCTGTGTGTCTGTTTTTATGCCAGTAGCATGCTGTCTTGATTACTATAGTTCTGTGTAATAGTAAATTTTGAAGTCAGGTAATGTGATGCCTCCAGCTTTTTTCATTTTGTTCTGGATTGCTTTGGCTATCCCAGGTCTTTTGTAGTTTCATATAAATTTTAGGATTTATTTTTCTATTTCTGTGAAGAATGACATTAGTATTTTGGTAGGGATTGCATTGAATTTGTAAATTGCTTTGTGTAGTATTGCCATTTAACAACATTAATTCTTCCAATCTATGAGCATGGAATATCTTGCCATTTTTTTGTGTCCTCTTCTACTTCCTTCATCAGAGTTATATAGTTTTCCTTACATACACATCTTTCACTTATTTGATTATATTGATTGTTAGGTATTTTATATTTTTGTAGCTATTGTCAATGGAATTGTCTTTTTGATTTCTTTTTCAGATTGTTTGCTGTTGGCTTATATAAATGCTATTGATTTTTATGTGTTCATTTTGTATCCTATAACTTTACTGAATTTGTTTATCAACTCTAAGAGATTCTTGGCGGAGTCTTTAGGTTTTTCGAGGTACAAGATCATGTCACCTGTGGACAAGGCTAATTCAACTTCCTCTTTCCAATTTGGATGGCCTTTATTTCTTTCTCTTGCCTAATTGCTCTGGCCAGGATTTTTAACTTTTACTGTGAATATCATTGGGGCTTTGGTTAGACTTAACTTGTTATGCATCATTTTTGTTCCAGTCAACATACTTTTGTAACTTTAAATAAATCCTTTTTTAATATTTTACGCTGTACAATTGTCTTGCTCAGTGAAGCCTATGTTAGCAGCTTGCACAATCTCAGCAGAAGCATCAAACCATGAAACAATCACTGGATAAAAAGTCAAGACCTCAGTGCCATGATACTGGGAAAATGGCTTAACTTCTCTGGCCTCAGATTCCTCATTTATAAAAGGAGAAGTCTGGACTCCCTTAACTTTCTTCAAACTTAGACACTATCCATTTTCACTGAACAGGATAAAACAAATCATCAGAGTTTGAAGCAATAGAAATGGGTTGTCAGCCACGTGCAGTGGCTCAGCCAGGTGCTTCATATACAGGACTGCAGGTAATGTTCTCAATGCCCTTCATGATATCATTCTCATTTTACAGTTATGGAAACTGAGGCTAAAAGCAATCATTTGTCCAAAGTTACCAAGCGGGGAATCGGCAGAACTGAAATAAGAACTCAGGTCTTTCAACTACTTTATGCTGATCACACCAAAGACCTGAGGAGTAGGGCATGACCACGAGCCCTGTCTCTATGGTCCAGACTGTAGCTCCTGCACTGTCTGTGAGCACAAATTGCAGGCTGTTCTCTTTAGTCACCTGTTCAAAGGTCTTTGTGAGGTTCCTGCACTTAGGAAAACCTCATGTTATTGAGATTTAAATATTAGGACATCAAGAGAAGACATAAGTCAGATGTTCCTCATGCCTTTTTCTTCCTCTATTATAGGAAACAGTGATTAACATTTCCCACACTGATTCCAGCCCTCCTGCTAAAGAAAGAAATCTTCAATGTCTTTAATGTCTGAACCCTGAGCCCCAGAGGTGCCCTGGTTCTCAGCTTGCTCTAGGGACAGGGGTAGGGTTAGCCTGCAGCCCACAGGGGAGAACATATGGGAATTACTGGGCATGCTCCAGCAAAGACGCATGGTGAGGGTTGGGGGGATAGATGGAAGACATGTCACAATCGTTTAATCACTTTCCTGGAGCACAAATTGTGGGCCTATCGAAAACCCAATCACGATTTTCTTTTTTTCTTACTTGTAAAGCCAAGGGATACTTTTCCTTCAGTCTACGGATAGAAACATACATACCAAAAGGAACAGAGGAAAAGCCAGAGGAATTCCTAAACAGAAATGCCAGGATACTCTATCTGGTATTTGTTGGCCCTGGTGCAGGTGCGCAGCCCATCTTCAGGAAATGGGGCCGTAGACTTGGCATACCTGGCTTCAGAACAGTGGCCAAGATATTTTCTCTCATCTGGGATCCCCCAGGAAGGAAAAACCATTCCAATGCCTTGCCAGAGATTTCAGGCTGCACGCATTGGAGGATTTCCCAAGGATCACCGTTAAAAGGGCAAACGTCTTTTCTCCATCAGGGTCCATCATTTGGCCAAGAAGGGGACCCAATGGCCCACCAAACTGCCCTAAATAAATGTGTTGCTTTTATGCTAGGATTTGATCAGTGGTCCCAAACATCACTGAACAGTTAGGACAATTACCTGCCATTATACCTCTGACTTAGAGGTTTATTTTCCTGTTTTGTGGACTCGTGATTTTTTGGAGGGCAGTCTGGTTGTGTTATGAGTCGTTCTATTTGTGCTCTAGAATTTCTCACTCCACCTCTGAGCTCACTGCTAAAACCCGTGTTTACCCTTAGTCAGTCTCTGGCCCCGGTTCTGGAACCCAGGGAGACAGAGACACACTCGAGCTGCAGCTGGGAGGCTGTCCTTTGGTTCCTGATTCTTACCTCAGCTTCTAAGCCCATGATTTTATCTGAATGAGGCATCAAAAAAAAGAGGACAGAGAAGGGAAATGTGACCTTTTAAATTCTATAAAAGCCTAGGCCCCTACTTGTTTTATTATCATCATAATCATCATTATTATTACTATTTTTATTCTTATTTGGTGGTATTGTTTTTATCATTCTGTAAGACAGAGTTTCACAAAGTAAAGTGTCTGTGCCTAATGAAAGCCACCAGAAACTGCAACCAGAACATTGAGCACCAAAAAATTCACATCTGTTTGCAGCAGATCTGAGTTGGTGTAACTTCTGTGCATGGTTGTGACCCCCTAATGCCCCGAAATAACTTTGGACTTGTGGTCTTCAGTTGTCCCACCCATGGAAGGAGAGCCCCGGCCTTCTTAGTAAATCAAACTCATGTCTTCTAAGGTTCAATGAAGGAAGTCAGTCTCTGAAAGCGGAAGTTACAGCTAAAAGAATCAGCAGCTTCCTCTTCATGAACATTCTCCTCTCGTTGCCAACACCAAAGGACCTGACTTCAACTTGACTAAAGGATTTGGAGACTTTTCACCTGAATCCCAGACTGCCTACCTGTTCCCTTTTCTCTCCCACCTCCTCCCCAACACCCCCATATACACCTTTTGGCTTGGGGTGGGAGGATTATTGAGAATAAGGGATTATGAGAGCTCTGAAGGACTTTCAAGATAAGTTGATCAAAAAAGAAGGAGCTTTGGACCAGGCACATCTGGGTTTGAGTCCTGGCTCTAAGGCTCACTAGTTACACGATTGGAGTGAACATTGGCTTCCCAGCCTCAGTTTTGTTGTTAGTGACAAGAGGATACCTATAGGATTAGTAAAAATAAAGCCTGCGTGTAAAACATTAGCATCTTGTCAGTGACATTCTTCAATCATTCATCAAGTAATGAGAGCTAATAATTATTGAGTGCTGACTACATGGTAGGCAGGATTCTAAGAGCTTTGTATATATTAATTCATTTCATTCTCACAAAACTCATGCTGCAATTGCTCTATTATCCACATTTCTACAAATAAAGAAACTGACATACAGAGAAGTTAAAAATGTGTCCCAGGTCATAAGGATAGTAAATATTAGACCTAATATTTGAACTTAGGATTTTAACTTGGGCAGTCTGGCTCTAGAATATGCTTTTAAGCACCACACTTTACTACTTTTTCACATATTTGTTAAGTACCTACCATGTGTTAGACACTGGAATTGCAAAGACTGAGACCTAGCACCTTCTCTCAGAGACCTGTTTAGTAGAAAAGACAGGCATGTAATCAATTAACAGTAACATGTAATAAGGGGTATAGTAAGAATGAACATAGGGTGCTATGGAAGCCCATAAGAGGTGCCCAACCCAAACAGGATGGGTCAGGGAATACTTCCTGGAACAGAAGGGATCTCAACTAGAGGAGCAGAAAGAACAGCATATGCAAAGAGCAATGATGGGGTATCTCCAGGAACTGCAGAGATTCAGTGTGGCCAAAGATTAAAGGCATCATGGGAGCAGAAAGAATGATGCTGAAGAGGCAGGAGTGTTGCCCAGTGGCTATCGCAGAGGCCTTGCATGCCAGACAGTGCTAAGCAGCCTGGATTTCCTCTGTAGCAGTTGAGGGTCCTGGAGAAATATAAAGCAAGGGAGGGACATGATAGAATTTAGGGCTTGGGAATAGTAAGGAGAAAGAATATGAAGGATCAAGACTAGAGGCAAGGAGACAGAGAGGAGGCTGTGGGGGCAATCCAGAAACCAGTGATGGGGACCTGGACCACAGAGTAGCCATGGCGAGGAGGAAGGAAAAGGATTCAAAGCATGAATAAGAAGGAGGTGGCATCAGGGGACTTGAGACAGGTGGGATGGGAGTGGCACAGGAAACAGGAGAAGCACGGGCAGGCTCCAACATGGAGTGCCGGATGTTAGCTCCACTCACAGAGCAGGTGTGAGTCCAGGCTGCAAGGAGCTGCTTTTGAGGAGGAGATACTCAGTTGGCAGTGACAGGTGCAGGCTTGGCACTCAGTAGAGGATTGTGAGCTTGAGCAATAGATTTAGGAATAATGGGAATTCGGTGGTCTTAAAGGCATCAGAGTGCCTGAGACCGCTCAGGAAAATTGATCCAAGCACTGTGTGGAATGAGCAGAGAGAGAGCTGAGGCCACAACTCTGAGGAACAGCTGAGTCTAAGAGGGTAAGCAGAGGCAGGATCCAGCAAAGGAAACTGAGAAAGCAAAGAGGGGAAGAGTTATGTGCTGTCACAGAAGTCAGGAAGGAAGAGAGTTTTTCTGGGAAAGAGAGCGATTGATTCACTTGCTATGGACTGAATTGTGCCCCTCCCCTTAAAATGCATATGTTGCAGCCCTGACCGGTGAATATGATAGTGTTTGGAGATAGATAGGGCTTTTATAAGGTAATTAAGGTTAAATAAGGTCCTAAGGGAGAGTCCTAATCCAATAGGATTGATGATTTAAAAAGAGATATTCCTCCTTCTCTCTCTCTGTCTCCTCTCTCTCTCTCTCCTCTCTCTCTCCATGAATATGGGGTGTGAGTGTGTGTGTGTTTTGTTTCTCTGGAGAACCCTAATACAGTTATGCTTCCTGAGACCGAGTCCCCTTAAGTAAATTGTAAGTTTTCTTTGCTTATGATTTTGTGTCCCCTCAGCACCTATGTAGGCCACATGTGAGATTCTTTTGAAGAAGAGCAAACTGTCTTAACTAGGGAAGGCCTGGAATAGCCTGTTTTACGAACCAGAGAGGAAACATTTTCCTTCTACAGAAGCACACAGACGGCATTTCTCAATTCCCAGGTCAATCCAGGAGCAGGTAGCAATCCTCTCCCATCTTTGGGGACTGGGAATAACTGAACGCCTCGGTGCAATTTCCCCTGTCCCAAACAGGAACCAGACAGGCCATCCAACAACCACAGCAGCAAACAGAGGCAGCTCTTCCCCAAGTTCACAGTCTTCCATTTGCTCGGCCCCTTTAGAAGACTGTGAAGTTCTGATCTTTACACCAACCTCAAAGAGAAACAAGCTTTCTCCTTGATACTGGTCCATATCACTCAACTGGGACAGAGAGAGGGGAAACAAAAGCACAGATCTGACCATGTCCCTTCTTTCCACTGTCTCACCTCTTTTCTCTGCCTTATTTTCCCATAACCCCCTAGGATATTAGGGGTTAGACTTACTTTTTCCTACATCATATCATCATTCTTCCTGACTCTAGTTTCTTGACTAAATGGCAGACAAAGTTGTCTTCCTAGATTATGGGAAAAACTCATGATCTGACCAACCAGGCCTGGTGCTTTACGGTATAATTAAAAGGATACAAAAATATATAGAAATTTCTTTCATTCTCATACTGCCTATTATCTTGCTACATAATCACATTTTTAATATGAGCCATTAAATGTTGCCTTTTTCAAAACTTGGGTTATTAGTTTTTCACAAATTGTAAATGTATAGAGAGAGGAAGAGAGAAAAGTTAATCAAAAGAAATTTAAGATGCATAACTTCAATGTAATCATGATAAAATATCAAACAAACCTAAGTTGAGTTTAATAATTTGAAAAAGCTTCCCATAGACATAGACAGCTTCACTGGCAAATTTTACCAAATATTTAAAGAAGAATTGATACCAATTCTGTACAAGGTCTTCCAAAAATTAAAAGAGAAGGAAACATTTCACAACTCATTCTATAAAGTCAGTATTATTACCCGGATACTAAAACCAGACAAAGATGTTATATAAAAAGGAAACTACATATAAATATCCCTTATGAATATAGATGTAAAAATCCTCAAGGAAATACTAGCAGACTGAATCCAGCAACATATTAAAAGGGTTATACACAATGAACAAGTGGGATTTATCCTAAGAATACAAGGTTGGTTCAACATCAGAAAATCAATTACTGTAACATACCATATTAAGAGAACAAAGGACAAAACCCACATGATAATGTCCACACCTGCAGAAAAAGCATTTGACAAAATCCAACACCTTTCTTGATTTTAAAAAACAAACACTCAACAAACAAAAAATAGAAGGGAACTTCCTCAATCTGATAAAGGGCATCCATGAAAAACCTACAGCTAACATCATACCAAATGGCAAAAAATTGAATGCTTTCTCCCTAAACTTAGGAACAAGAAAAGAATATACATTCTCTCAATCTCTATTCAGCATTTTTACTTAACATTAACCAGAGCAATTGGTAAGAAGAATAAATAAAATGCATCTAAATTGGAAAGGAAGAAATGAAACTATCTCTAGTCACAGATGATATGACCTTGTAAATAGAAAATCTCAAGGAATTCACAAAAAATCTATTAGAACTAATAAATGAGTTCATAAAGGTTACAGGATATAAGATCAGCATACAAAAAGCATTGTGTTTATGTACACTAGCAATAAACAATCTGAAAATAAAATTAAGAATCATTTTTTTAAAAATAAAACATTTAGGGCCAGGTGCGGGGTGGCTCACGCCTATAATCCTAGCACTCTGGGAGGCCGAGGCGGGCGGATCACTCAAGGTCAGGAGTTCGAAACCAGCCTCAGCAAGAGCGAGACCCCGTCTCTACTACAAATAGAAAGAAATTAATTGGACAACTAAAAATATATAGAAAAAATTAGCCGGGCATTATGGCGCATGCCTGTAGTCCCAGCCACTTGGGAGGCTGAGGCAGAAGGATTGCTTGAGCCCAGGAGTTTGAGGTTGCTGTGAGCTAGGCTGACGCCACGGCACTCACTCTAGCCCGGGCAACAGAGTGAGACTCTGTCTCAAAAA
>CAUYRT010029796.1:0-29279 GCA_963574885.1 Lepilemur ruficaudatus
AGTAGCTGAGACTACAGGCATGCGCCACCATGCCCGGCTAATATTTTCTATATATTTTAGTTGGCCAGTTAATTTCTTTCTATTTTTGGTAGAGGCAGGGTCTCTCTCTTGCTCAGGCTGGTCTCCAACTCCTGAACTCAAACAATCCGTCCGCCTTGGCCTCCCAGAGTGCTAGGATTACAGGAGTGAGCCACCGCGCCAGGCCCAGGTTTGCTAACTTTTTTTTTTTTCTCTTAGTCTCCTCATTACTAACTTCTACGCTAACTTTTAATTTTGCTAAGTAAGGACATAAAATTTAAAAAGTGAGTGAAAAATAGTGATTGCCCTTTACCACCACCATTATTTCATAAAAGAAAGTCTGCTTTAACCCCCAAATGCGGAGGGGCATCATCTCAGGATAAAGGACACTGGCAGCCGTACGCCAAGGGACGCACACGCAGCCGTTTCCTTGTGCTTCTCCTTTGGCCTCAGCCCGGCAGACTTCTCCCTACAGCCCGTCCTGGGTGGTGGTTGCCACCCAGCTGGAGGTGATTCATTTTTCCTCAAAAGACCGTTGGCTCCTCAGTGAGGTTCATTTATTTACTTTGTGCCCGAGTGGAGGGGCATGATTAGCTCTGGTTGGTGGTGCAGGGGCTGTGGAGAAAGGCGTGAAGAAGGGTCAGCTTGCTCAGGGTGGAACGAGCTGCCTGGCGCTGCTCCTGCAGGTCCCGCTGTCTCTCCTCCCCTCTGCCTGTGAGTGTCTGGCTTTGTGGTTTATTCTCACTTTAACCCTGGAAATCTGAGCCTCCAGAGGTTACACATCATTCTCTGGACCACATGCGTGTTGGTGGTCAGGACTGAGGGTAGAAGCCTTTCTTCCTGAAGCATCTCTCTGAGTTTGGGGAGCTTTTTAAAAACCTGGGTGACTGGGTCCCATCCCCAGGATTCTTAGGTCACAGGTCTGGAGTGGGGCCTGAAAGGTTCGAGGTGGTGCCAGATGTGGCTGGGTTTGGGAAACCCTGGGCTAAATGACCATCCATGGTCACTCATATTTTCTATTTAGTGCTGCTCCCATCTCCTGGTTTTAGCTTTCTTACTAGTGTCCCCACACCCTCTGGTCACCCCTCAGTCACCTCCTGCTGTAAAGTCTAACTGTTCTCTGCTAGGCTGGGCTGGGAGGAGCACAAAGAAATGAGAAACTAGGCTTCTCCCATGAATTCTTGGTTCAATTCTGGTCACACTTGCTGTGTGACCTTGGACAGGTTGCCTTTCCTCTCTGGGCCTCTGTTTCCTCTCTATACAATGAGGAGGGAAGAGGTGTTCTTACACCCCCTCTAGTGCTGTGGTGCGTGTACTTCCTTCCCCAGGGATGGTGTACTCCTGCTGGAAATTCTCTCCCAAGCAGAAGAAACGAGACCACCCTATCTTCCACCCCCTTGCTAGTCCTTCCTGCTCTTGGCTCTGGGAGCCTCGTCATGTTATGTAAACCATTTCTGTGGTATTTTAAACTTCTTAATGGAAAAATGATGAACTGGCAAGAAAATAGTTTGAAATCCACAGCGTTCCACCCATTGCCTGTCACGGTCTAGCTTCCAGCCCCTCGGGGCCAGGCTCTCACTTGGCTACTTGGCCTCTTCTGGCCAGAAACCCTCCTCGGGGGTTTCTGCAGAAACGCTGTTCCCATGGAGGGGAGGGACACATCCCTTCTCCTGCAAGGTGTCCTAAGGAGATGCGTAGAAGGAAATCAAAATGCTAATAGTGCTTACATCTGATGATGCCACCCTTCCATTTACTTCTTCCTGTGCATGAATGTACAGTATTATGACACATAAGGTATCCAATAAATAGTTATATAAATATATTTCTTTAGAAACTGGATCAAACTACATGGACTTTTTCTTATTTTGTATTTTTCATACAACATTCTATCTTATCTTTAATACCTTTCTAAACTATTTTTAAAGGGTTTTGTATTATATGGCTGTGTCATAATTTATATAGCTAGTCCCTTATGGTTGGATATTTGGTAATTCCAGGGTTATGTTCTTTTAAATAACATTGTGGTGAATTTTTTCTGCTTCTGAAGCGCATTAGACAGGACTCCAGGGTCCATGAATCACTAATAACGTCCCTTCCTTCTATCCACAGAATCCAGAAGTCCTTCAGCGCAGCCCAAGGTGTCCACCTGCACGCAGGTGAGCTCTGTTTTTAGGAAAGGGACAGGGAAGCAGCACCTGGCAGTTGGGAGTGTGTGGGTTGGTGCCAGACAGAATTTGGTTTAAGTGCCAGCTCTGCCACTTACTAGGAGTGTGGCCATGAGTGAATTGCTTGTCCTTTTCAAATTTCAGTGAAAGGGGATGATAGCAATTCTCCTGCCCCAGAACTATCAAGTGTGAAGCAGCGCTGGCCTGGGGCACGGAGCTGCCCTGCGTCCAGAGGCTGCTGTTTCAGCTCTGAGCTTTCTAGACACCACTAACTGCTCAGCTTGAGACCCGGATTCAGTCCATCCTAATCCCTCCCCTGTGGACTCCTGGGTGTCATAATTTATTGGAAAGAGGATTATCTGTGAAGCTGCTTAACAAATTATTTGAGTAATCCAATTTCCCATCCAACTATATCTTCTCCTGTGGTCCTTAATTCCCTAATGCTAAGCTGGGAGGCACAGCCACTTCTGAACCTGGGCAGCACAGGGAAAGGAGCCCGGGGCTCCTGAACCTTATCCATGTTTGATGTAGGACAGTCCGGGCACTTGCAGGGACAGCTGTAGGGAAAGCCCACGCCCATGAGGCAGGGGGCTCCCAACATGGCTTCTAGGGGCCCTGACGCTGATGGAGGATTAGTTAGCCAGGCCCTGCTAACCTATGAGCTTTACATTTGCTATTTTTTTTTTTCTTTTTTTGAGACATGGTCTTACTCTGTCTCCCGGGCTATAGTGCAATGGTATCATCGAAGCTCACTGCAACCTCTAACTCCTGGGCTCGAGCAATCCTCTTGTCTCAGCCTCCTAAGTAGCAGGGACTACAGATGTGCACCACCATGCCTGGCTAATTTTTCTGTTTCTTGTAGAGACAGGGTCTTACTTAGGCTGGTCTTGAACTCTTGTCCTTAAGCAATCCTCACGCTTCGGCCTCCCAAAGTGCTAGGATTACAGACGTGAGTCACTGCACCTGGCCTCATTTGCTGTTTCATTCAATCTTCATGTTAACCTTACAAGGGAACAGAACTGAAGCCCACAAGGGTTAAGAAATCTGGCCGAGGTCACATAGCTAGTAAGTGGTGGAGCTAGGATTCCAGTCGCTGCTTTCCCCGTGAGCACCAATGCACAAGGACAGCTGCCGCTTCAGTGTGTGCGTTGAGTATTTCCTCTGTGCCCTTGCTGGAGAGGCAGTTACAAAGAAATCCCCACTTTGAGCAGGCAAGCTGTGGATAAGAATAATGCAAATATTAATGAAAAGTTGAGGGAGACAAAGGTCGGATACCGAGAGGCTCATGAGATAGAGAAAGGAATGCCTTGGGGGGAGTGGGGGGAGCTCTGAGGAGGAGATGACTCCTGAATCGGGTCTGAATGGTGGTGGAATCTGCAGAAACCGGCTCATGGCGAGGAATGTCTCTTTTAGGCACCTACCACTACTAACAAGGAGGATGCTAGTATTCTCCTCGGAGACTCTGCAAATGCAACAAGCCTCCCAGGTAAGGACTGGGTATTTTTGTATTCCTATGGTCTGAGGGACTCAAGACTTGTGTCTGCAGAAAGTCCTTTCTTAATTGGACAGGTTGGCAGAAGATCAATGGCAGAAATGTTCTTTTATTCCTTTGTATGTTGAAGTTGGAGGAAGTTTGCTGAAGTTAGCTAAGGTACAGTGAAGGGACCATAAGGAGAGTGGGACAAATTGGTGAAATATTTCAGAACTGGCCCACAGTGCACATGAACGTGCCACGAACAGAATCAATGGAGTCTGAAATGGAATAGCCGTTGAGAGAAGTCTTTGTTTTGGGAGCCCTTGATTTCAATGCTTCTGATTCCCATGCCTTCAAGACCAGGAATATGGACCAACATTTGAATCCAGAGCAATCCCAGGTCCTGTGTTTGTTTTGCTGGATATAGGGGACACGTGGTGTCCAGACTCCAGAGGTTCAGCTCTTGAGCAGCTCCATCTGATAGTTCTTGGGCTTTGTGAGGAAGTCCTTGGCCTCATTGACCTTCTGCGCAGATTCCTGCCTGCACCTGATGCTGGCTGCTCGGGGCGCACCTTCCCAGGCGCAGAGCGCTACTGGGTGCAGCGCACCTATGGAGCACCTGCTAAATACCTGGAGCTGAGCTCTGCGCAGCTGGGGGCTCAGAGCGAATGAAAGCCACCCCTGTGCTCAAGAAGGCCCCAGTCCAGTGGGCAGCTCTGACCAAGAGCAAACCAGTAACTGTAGCTAGGAGCAGGGTGTGAGATGGGCCAAAAGGGAGGAGGCGTAGATACAGCGAGTGGATCTTAGAGACTTGAGAGAACGTAGCCAGTGGGGCAGTCACAGGAAGCTCCTGGAGGAGGTGCCATTTGAAATGGGCCTTGAATGGTACGGGCAGAACGGCAGGAGGTGGGGAGTTCAGAGGCTGCCACGGAGGAGAGGGACCCTCACGTCTTCTCCACCCAGCCTCACGGATGACCTCATCCAGCTCCGTGTCTTTCTAGACCATCTATGGGCTGATAACTCCCAAATTTCTATCTCCATCCTGACCTTTCCACTAAGACCCAGACGCCTGTGTCCAGCTGCCTTGCCGACATACGGGATACCCACTAGAGACCTCAAACTTGACATGTCTAACAGGACGCTTGATGCCTCCCCACCCCTCCGACCCAGATCTGTTCTTCTCCATCTTCCCCACGTCTGGTCCCACATTCACTGGGTTGCAAGACGCGGGGAATCAGGCCTGCTTCCTCTCCTACCCCTCATCCCATGGCCGGTCCCTCAGCGGTTCCTATCAGTTGTACCTTGAGATGTGTCCAGAAGCTGACTACTTCTCACCACCTCAAGTGCCAGCACCTGGGCCAGCCACTGCTCTCTGGCACCTGCAGGGCTTCTGGAGCTGCCACCTGGTCTACTGGCTTTTAGTCTTAACCCCCAGCAGACTCTTTTCCAGCCAACACCCAGTGTGACCTTTGAAACACAAATGCAAGCTCTCTCTGGCTCAATGCCATCTCCCCGAGGAGCCCTAGCAGAGCCAGGTAGTCCCCTGTCTTTAGACCTCGCCTCTCCAGTCTCCTCTTGTAGCTCTGCTCCAGCCGCGCCGCCCTCCTTGCCCCTGCACACATGCTCTGCCCCAGGACCTTTGCAGTTGCTGCCTGCTCTGCCTGGACCCTCCTCCTCGAACCTCCACTTGGCCAGCTCCTTCCTACCACTCAGGTCTCTGCTCAAATGTCCCCTTCTCAGGGAGCTCTTTCCTGAGGACAAAAAACCATATTTATTTGTCTGTCTCCCTTGATTAGAATGTAAGATCTAGGAGGGAAGGAACTTTTCAGCCATGCTTTCCTATGTATCCTCGAGCCTTAGAACAAAGCCTGGCACATGATAGGCACTCAATAAATATTTGTTGAATGAAGGAACACATATAAAAGATGATGAAATATTAATAAATGAGCAAGCCAAGCATACCGCTTTCATTGCACAACTGCTTCTATCAGAGACATGGGACACAGTCGGAGAGACCTGTCCTTGCCGTCAATGCCCACTCACCGCGATGCCTGCCCCCAGGGGGCATCTGAAGCCATGACTGGCAGGTGCCTCCTTATCCACAGTGGAAACCATTGGGGGTGGAAGAGCCTGAATCCTGGGTCCATACAGCTGTGGCTACTGCATTCCCAACAGGAGGAGGGAACGATGGTTCTGCTTGGACGTACCCTCTGTCCAGTCCAGGGTCTCTGGCAGTGGTAGGAAGGGCCTTTCTGTGGGAAGACTTGACTGCCTGTGCAGCTAGTTTGTTCTTTCCTTCGTTCAGTGAAATAGTTTGGAGAGCCTGCTTTGGGTTAGGCACTGTGTGAGCAGCTGGGAGTATAACAGTGAAAAGATACATGGGGTCCCACTTTCAGGAAGCTCAATCTGGAGGTGGAACTAGAGAAGTAACCAGGAGGGGCACTTACCCAGCTTGGAGTGCGATCACTTCTCAAAGGAAGTGACGTTACACCATCTGACACCCAAAGGCCATGTAGGGACTGGACAGCACAGGGGTGCAGCAAAGGTGGGAAGAGCATTCTGGGAAGAAGAGGGACCGTGTGTGCGAAGCCCTGGAGGAAAGAGAACATAGCGTGCTGGAGAACCCAGTGAAGTTCATACGGCTGGGACTTGAGTGTCAAGTCGGGGGACAGGCAAGAGATGACACCCCAAGGGAGAAAACTGCTTCCAAATATTTGATTTAAAGCATCTGAGCCTCTCTGGCATTGTCCTCAATGGAGCTGCCATCAAGGAGGCCCCCAAAGCCTTCTGTTTCTTGTACCCCCTCTGCGTCTTGGGGGGGTAGGTGGAATGCCACCAGAGAAACCACTCTGAAAGTGAGTGGGAGTCTGTGGCTGGCCGCAGCAGCTCAGAAACTCTGAGCTTGGGTGTATCTCTTGACAAGTGGTGGGGTCTGTCAGGTTATGCTGGGGGTGGCTCTTCTAGAGTTGGCTTCAGCCAGAAAACTGTTAAGCTTGTCAGGTGGCCTGTTGGTTGGCACAGCTGTTTCATCTTCCAGGGGTAAGGTTCCTCCGAGGCTTTGACAGCACCAGCTAAGTGCTTTTCTCCTCCTCCTTTTTCTCCTATTCATTCTTTCTTCACTATCTTTTTTTTTTTAAACCTAGTGCAAGATTCTTCTTCGGCCCCACTGCCCACGTTCCTGGTGGCTGGAGGAAGCCTGGCCTTCGGGACACTCCTCTGCGTTGGCATTGTCCTGAGGTGAGACGGGTCCTGGGGTGGCCCTGTGGTGTTCTCATCTTTCCTCTACCCATCGGTCATCGGAAATTTACGGAGCGTTCGTTCATTCAACAGATGAGTGCACACACCATGACACACAGCACCTACTGTGAGGCCAAGCCCTGTTTTAGGTGCTGTCAGAGACAAGGGTGGACAGGATAGATACAGTCTCAGGAGGAAGCCAGACACGAAGAGGTAATTACTGGTATGGTGAGAGCTACAAAAAGAGCATCCCATGGTAAGGCAAACTGACGTAGCACTAAGGCGGAGGAGAAAGGAGAGGGTTGTAGGAGAGGAACCTGGGGTGCAACATGGTTGAGGGTGTATGCGCGCGTGTAAGTGTGTGTGTGTGTGTGTGTGTGTGTGTGTGTGTGTGTGTGTGTAGCAGTGGGGGGAGGCCCAGGGCAGGAAATCGTGGAGAGGTAGGTTGGAGCCAGGTCATGAGAGGTTTTGAAAGAGACTGGAAGGGTTTTAGGCCTTCTCTTGAATGTAACGAGTGCCTGTTGGAAGGTTCTAGGAAGAACCTGGTCAGGTGTGCAATTTTATTTTATTTTTTTTGAGACAGAGTCTCACTCTGTTGCCCAGGCTGTAGAGTGCCGTGGCATCAGCCTAGCTCACAGCAACCTCAGACTCCCGGGCTCAAGCAATCCTTCTGCCTCAGCCTCCCAAGTAGCTGGGACTATAGGCATGCGCCACCATGCCCGGCTAATTTTTTACATATATTTTTGGTTGGCCAATTAATTTCTTTCTATTTATAGTAGAGACAGGGTCTCGCTCTTGCTCAGGCTGGTCTCGAACTCCTGACCTTGAGCTATCCACCCGCCTCGGCCTCCCAGAGTGCTAGGATTACAGGCGTGAGCCACCGCGCCCGGCTCTTCTGGGGACTTCTTACTCTTCCGCTTCTCCTCCAGGAGTTTTTGTGTTTCTGTGCTTTACATTATTTCTGGTTTGGAGACTGGTCTCGCTCTTAGCTTTTTCCTACCTTTTTGGCATTTGTTTTGCCCATTCAGGTGTATCTCTCTCACCTACCCTCCTCAGCACATGAAGCTTTTCATGGAACCCTGTCACTGGGGTTGGGCAGGGTTCCTGGAACTCAGGGTCTTGCTCTTCCTCCCTAGGTGGATCTTGTTGAGCAGGCACAGTGGCAGGCCATACAAGGCACTGGTGGATTATAAGGTATCACTAGGTTTTGGAGCAAAGCCTCTCTGACTCCCGTGTCTTCTAGACCAGAGCAGCTAGGAATAAGAAGCCTAGTAGAAAGAAATTCTCAAAACACTCAGACTCGCACTGGGCTGCCCGGGGCCCTTTGGTCAGCCCTTCTGATACTGTTTGCCTTTCTGGGAGGTGGATACTCACCCCATATTCAAATAGTCTGTGTTCATGTATGATCTGAAGTTATGTTGGGGTTTCTATGCCTTGTTTCAGATATCAAAGCATGAGTAACTTGAAGGATTTTTTCAGAGGGTTTTGGTCATGGAGCTCAATTTTAATTATCTTGAGTTATATCCTGATGGCTGAATCTAGCTGCTGTGTGAGGGGCCACAGTGATCCCTGAGCCCCTCCCCTCCTCTTAGAGTCCTTTGGTGGTTGCATTGTCGCCTGCCCATTGAACCTTGAGACTGCAGGCCTAGGTGCTAGGCCAGGCTCTCCCAGCACCCTCTTCCTTTGTCTCTAGATCCATGTGTCCTGGTTTTTGTTTTGCCAGCACGCCAGTGTGGAGAGCACCCATTCCCTCCAGTCCTCGACCAACTTCTCAACGGCAGCAACCTCCGCCTCGAGTTCTGTGTCCTCCGGTGCCAGCCTGCCCAGTAGCGTGAACACAGCGAACAGTCTTTGCCTGGGTGGGACCACTGCAAGTGCACCCAGTAGCAGTACCAGGGCTGCACCCTTGGTGACTTCAGGTATGTGCTCTGGAGCCCTTTCCTGCCCGTCCATGTCCCTCTCAAATGTACACCCTTGGCTCCCCAGGAAAGGGGCCCAGAGGTGGCTGCCAGGGTGTGGAGGGTAGCCACAGGCATCAGATTATACTCTCACTTGGCCCTGCCATTGCTAGATTTTGCTGTTGTGTTCCATTTCCCTCCTGAGGCCTGATCCTTCCAGCCCTGGTGTGGGATGAGTGGAATCTGAGTCTTGTGGAGGCAGCAGTCCCCTTGGGTAGGATTCCTGCCAGCTTTGTGCTTTTAGCTCCCCAGTTTTTTCTGTCTCTTTTCAGCTGTGGAATGGAGCTGACATGGTGATTGTAGGGGTCAGGGGCGTCCTATCATGGCCTCCTCCTGGATACTTGGTGTGACTGATTGTCAACCAGACCTAGGCTGTCTGTGTTGGTCAAGCAGACTGTATTTTGGTGGAAACTGTAACAACCCACCATTGACGCAGCCTGTGCCTCTCCTGGCACTGTGGCTTCCTTCTCCTGTTCTGAGGAGGCACACTGTTTCTTTTGTTTGTGTTTGCTAAGTGCTGTGTGACTTTTAGGATTGGGGGAAAGGAGGGTGCTTCTGTCTGGGCACAGAACTCTCTGATATTGAAACAGCCTAGGCCGGGCATGGTGGCTAGGCCTGTAATCCTAGCACTCTGGGAGGCTGAGGTGGGAGGATCACTCAAGGTCAAAACCAGCCTGAGCAAGAGTGAGACCCCGTCTCTACTAAAAATAGAAAGAAATTTTAATTGGCCAACTAAAAGTATATTGAAAAGATTAGCTAGGCATGGTAGCGTCTATCTGTAGTCCCAGCTACTTGGGAGGCTGAGGCAGAAGGATTGCTTGAGCCCCGGAGTTTTAGGTTGCTGTGAGCTAGGCTGACGCCACGGCACTCTAGCCCGGGCAACAGAGTGAGACTCTGTCTCAAAATAAATAAACAAATAAAAAAAAGCCTAAATAAGGTGGCACATGCCCTCTGTCTCCCCCAAGCTCCTTCATAGTCTGGCCCTCTGCATCTCTCAGTCACTGCCCTCCCATCTTGGCTATGGCCTCATCTGGGATAGCTCAGTGACCTTGCCTCCTCCTCCCAAAGCAGCAAAGGAATCTCACTCTTTGTGGCGAACACTCCATTCCATTTGATTTTTCCCTCTGCAGGCAAAGCACCCCCAAACTTGCCGCAGGGAGTACCTCCCCTGCTGCACAACCAGTACCTCGTGGGCCCCGGAGGACTGCTTCCTGCCTACCCGGTGAGTGCACGGTTGGGCTCCTGGCCAGCTCCTGCTACCCTGGCCTCGGGCTGGCACCTGGCTGGACCTGGTGAGGGGAGCCTTAGGTTGGGCCAACGTGCCCACCTCAGGCTGCTCTTACCCCCAGAGCCCCTGTCTTCTGCCCCTCTGATCCCTGATGTATCTTCCTCCATCTATACTCCATCAGGACAGGATCTGTTCCCACAGCACCTGATCCAAGTCCCATTCCTGGGTGTGTCCTAGCATTCCAACCTTGTCTTGAGCCCCTATGAAGGCCCAGTCCTCCCAGGGGATAGTGCGTGGTCCCTAAAATGTCCTTTCGGGTCCTCACACAGATCTACGGCTATGACGAGCTCCAGATGCTGCAGTCACGGCTGCCAGTGGTGAGTGTGGGGCGTGGCATGGTGGGAGCAGTAGGGTTCAGACTCTTACTGTCCCTCGTCCCTTGGTCTCTCTCTCTTTTTTTTTTTAAATAATATTTATTTCCCACAGTTCTGGAGGCTGTTGAGTCTGAGATCAAGGCACTGACTTTTGGTCTGATGAGGGTCTTCCTGTTGGGTCCTCACATAGCAGAAGATAGAAGGGCAAGCTCCTCCCTTAGTTTTGACTGCTGCCTTGTCTGGCCCTGGCCCTTAGAATCCTTGGCCTGAGGAACCCCCTCAGCACCACCACCAAGCAAGCTGTTACCATTTGGTGGTTGTGCCTGGTACAGCCGTAGCTTTGGCATGTCAGTGTCCTATGCTCATCCCTGGTGGACATGATGGCCTTTGGGACCTGCAGCCCTAGTACACCATGTCCCCTACTAAATGTTTGTCCTTATTTTCCCTCATCTCTCTCTCTCTTTAAAGAAAAACTAGGCTGGGCACAGTGGCTCATGCCTGTAAGCCCAGCACTTTGGGTGGCTGAGGTGGGAGGATCACTTGAGGCCAGGAGTTCGAGACCAGCCTGAGCAAGAGCAGAACCATGTCTCTACTAAAAGTAGAAAAAATCAGTGGGGTGCGGTGATGCATGCCTGTAGTCCCAGCTATTCGGGAGGCTGAGGCAGGAAGATCACGTGAGTCCAGGGGTTTGAGGTTGTGGTGAGCTGTGATCATGCCGCTGCATTTCAGCCCAGGCATCAGTGACATGGAGGTTGTTTACTCGGCCTTGGAAATACCATACGGTGTCTTGGGCCAAGGTGGCCAAAGGTTCCTGTTGTGATGCCAGCTGAATGAATGGTGGAGTCTCTAAGATCTCTTCTGGGTCTGGCTTCCCATCTTTATTTGCAAGAATGCCTGCCCTGGGATCTCCCTGGTGGTTGCATCCTCACTCTGAGGCCCAGGTGGTTTCTTTATCGTGATCCTTGGTGCCAGGGCAAGGCGCTGGGCCCTCCGAGGGATAGCCACATTAACAGAATTGCGGAGAAAGACTGCTGGGAAGCAGGCCTGCCTCTTGCCTTGCCAGCCGGCAGGATTTCCTTCTGGGTAACTACTCTACTCTTGGTCTGACATGTCCCAGGGTGCCTGTTACAGAGTTTGGACGGAGGTGTTCACCTATGCTGGATGTGGTCTTTCCTGATCCCAGAGGAAGATGCTTCCTCCCCATTGAGGTGTCACCCATCCTTCCTCAGACTCTTAATCACTGGTGTTTTCCCCCTTCTCTGAGAGGCTACAAAGAGCTTATGGAGCTGCTCGTCTCAGGACATTTGCTGGAAGTATTTCCAGAGGCAGAGGCTGAGAGCTGAGCATTTCATTCCCTCACGTGCAGACCAGCAGTCCATCAATGTGCTGGTTGAAGGCCGAAGGCCTGGCAGGATCTCAGAGATATTCCTGGAGCAGCAGCTGGTCCTGAGGGAGTCTGCACAGGGGATACCAGCCCTGGGATTCATTCTGTTCAGGGGCTCTCGGTGGCTCTCCATGCCTATTCACAGGACCTCTTGTGCTTTTATCATTTTATGTCTTAAAGGAAATCCCTTCCAAAGCCCACCTTTGCACATACATTGTTTTTTATTGTCCCGTGGGTCATTTGTTAACATCTGCTACTTTTTTTTTTAAAAACAAGAATTCACTTTGTTGCCCAGGCTGCTGTGGTGCAATCATAGCTCACCACAGCCCCAAATTCCTGGGCTCAGCAATCCTCCTGAGCAGCTGGGACTGCAGGCACTGCGACCATGCCCCTCAGCCTCTTTTACTTTAGTGCCTAGTTCCCACCTTCAGATTTTCTCCTCTTGAATGAAAGAGCACTCCCTTCTGGGTTTTCTCTATGCCTGTTTCCAGTTGTGATCCTGCCTGCTGTGGGTTTCCTGGAGGTTAGCTGGAGGTATGTCCAAAGGAGGGTGTCAGTGCCATTCCTAGCCAGGATGGCCTTGTCTGGCTGTGAGCCAGCATTGTTGGCCAGGGGTTTGGGGCAGCCTGAGGGCTTTTTCCTTTGCTCAGAAGCCAAATATGTTTGGGACTGTGAGGCCCTGGAGGTTCTAAGTAAGGGTCAGGGCAGGCCTCCCCTTCTCCACAGAGCTCTACTGTGTTTGACATTTTCTCCACACTGTTGGATCTGTCAGACTTTCCCCTGGGTGGTGTACAGTGTCAGCATTGCTAGGGCAGAGGTGGGGAGTGATGGGCCACTTTGAGGCCTCACCTGGGTCTTGCGTGTACCTGTGCCTACCTGGCACTGCTTCCTGTCACTTTTTGAACCTTTTAGGCACGTCCTCTCCTGCTGTGTGTCCTTTTCCAGGTTTGTTCTGTTTGGTCAACTTTCCTAGCTGCTGGTTAGTCTCACACAGGAAAAGCCAGCAAAGTTGATTCCGTCTGTGTCATTCACAAGCATCTGTCTGTGATATAAAATGGATGCATGAGGTTGGGCTTCCAATGGCTCTGCCTGGCGAAGGCTGCAGGGTTGGTCAGTCTGTGTGCTAGCCAGCTAAGCAGGCTGCCTTGTTGCACACCTCCGATAGGCACCATGTACTTGGAGTTCTTCATGAATGCTGCCTTTTAGGTGTATGACCCGTCTCGAAGTATGGTATCACCTAGAGTTTCATGTGCTGGGTCTACTTTCTTGGGAGTGGGGCGAGGCCACTTGCTGATTGAGCCTCCCTGGTCCCTCCTAGGATTACTATGGAATTCCCTTCGCTGCACCCACAGCCCTTGCCAGCCGAGATGGGAGCCTAGCTAATAATCCATATTCAGGTGAGTCGATTCAGTGGATGGCTATGGGGCTAGCCTGTAGCTAATCCCAGGAGTATAGAAAATAGAAGCAGAAGAGCTGAGAGAGGCCTCTTAGCTGCCCGTGCTGAGCTGAAAGCCAGACCTATTATTTGCAGGAGCCAAGCTTGACTTTTTGTCCTGGTTGAGTAAGGGGTGGTGACCCAAGGCAATGCTTTTCTTGTAGGTGATGTTACAAAATTTGGCCGTGGTGACTCTGCATCCCCTGCACCCCCTACTACACTTGCTCAGCCACAGCAGAGCCAATCCCAGACCCACCACACAGCCCAGCAACCCTTTCTGAATCCTGCGCTGCCACCTGGCTACAGCTATGCTGGCCTTCCCTACTATACAGGCATGCCCAGTGGCTTCCAATATGGGCCTACCGTGTTTGTGAGTATTTGTGGGGGGTCTGATTCTTCCTCCTGGCCTTGGGTCACTGGAAGGTTGAAACCTGGGACCTACCTTCCAGCTCCTGGGAGCAGAAGCAGGGAGGGAGAATCATGGCCCCACTTGGTCTCATCTGGCCTTCAGCACCCCTTTCAGTATTTGGATCCTGCATGTGTTGCACTAATAATGAAGCACAGGTCGCCTTAACCTCCTCCCTGGGGCTAAGGCAGGGGGTACCTGATACGTTTCCTTGTTCCTACAGTGATGCCTCATCTGCTTGCCCCGCCAGGTCCCTCCAGCCTCAGCCAAGCAGCATGGTGTGAACCTCAGCACCCCTACCACCCCCTTCCAGCAGGCCGGTGGTTATGGCCAGCACAGCTACAGCACAGGTGAAGGGTGTTCCCCGCACTGAGACACGGGTAAGACAGGCTTTTCTGGCTCACACATGCCTCTTGTACTGTGCTGTGCTAGGTTATGATGACCTGACCCAGGGGACAGCAGCGGGAGACTACACCAAAGGTGGCTATGGTGGATCATCACAGACACCAACCAAGTCTGCAGGTTCTGGGCCTGGCAAAGGTAGTGTTCATCTCTCCTATCCAGGATTGTGGCCCGGAGTAGTTGTGTCCTTCTACCTGACCCCCTCTCAGGCAGGGCTACCCCTGAATGCTCCTGGAATTGGGGGACCCTGGAGATGGGACCAACTGCTATGGTGGACCAACTGCTTTTCCTCCTAGGAGTATCAGTGTCTTCAAGCACCACTGGCTTACCTGATATGACTGGTTCTGTCTACAACAAGAATCAGGTGAGGGGGAGGACAGATGGGTATGTAGGTTATCAGGAGGTACAGCAAAAACTGTCCCTCACCATTGTCTTCCTTGCCCTTAGAGTTATGACAAGCAGGGATTTCATGCAGGGACTCCTCCACCTTTCAGCCTGCCCTCAGCCTTGGGCTCTGCTGGGCCACTGGCCCCTGGAGCAGCCCCTGGCTATGCACCCCCACCCTTCCTGCACATCTTGCCAGCCCACCAGCAGCCCCATTCACAGCTGCTGCACCATCACCTTCCGCAGGATGCCCAGGTGAGCACAGTGATGGGACAGCCACCCTGCCCTGGGAGGGGGCTTCTGCTCTGCAGACCTGACAACCTTCTCTCCTCCTCAGAGCGGCTCAGGTCAGCGAAGCCAGCCTAACTCCCTGCAGCCCAAGTCTCAAGCTTCCAAACCCACCTACGGGAGCTCTCCATACTGGACAAACTAAACCCCGAAGAGAGTGGGGCAGGACAGAACACACGGAGCACATTTCTGAGAGCCCAGTGCCCTTTCCCACTGTTCCCTGAGACATGTACCATCAGCCAAGCCTCTGTGGGGAGCCTGCCTCCCAGATTGGCCATTGTATGTAATATATTTATGTATGTATTTGTAAATGTGACAAGTGTGGGGGAGTTCAGGGTGCAGCTGCATGGTAGCCAGGTCTGCTCTCCCCATTCAAGCCCCCTTTTCCCCTTTGTAGCAAAATAAGCCCCCACCCCGTTCTGCCTCTGCCTTCAGACCGTCTACATAACACCCTGCCGGGACAGTTTTTGGAAGGGCTGGTTCAAGGCAGTTTGGGTATTGGGGTCAGGTACCAATGAAGAATCACGACTTATCTCACTGCTTCATAAACCATTATTTTTCTGTTCTGTGTAATTACTTTATACCTCTGTTTTTAAGAAACTGGCCCTTTTGTCATTTTTCATGGTCCTCTTTTGTCAAATCTTGATCTGGGATAGCAGAGATATTCCTCCACCCAAAATAAATCTGGGCACCTGTTTGTCTTCATACAGAGCAGGGGCTTCTGCTTCTGGTATTGTCCCCAGAGACTTGCCTTCCTCTGGCTGAGTTTGAGAAATTTGTCTGAACTGGGGCTCAGAGATGGGTCAGCCAGTTAGCTCTCTCCCTTTAAAAAAATCTCCAAGCAAAAGCTCCTCTATTCCAGTTGTCCTGCACCAGGTGGGCAACAGTTTCAGGGTTTTCTCTTGCCCAAACTCCACCTAATAAAGTTGTGAGAGCATGCACAGTCTCTTGTGTGGTGTGACTGAGGGACAGCTCAGGGCAGGCTTTAAAGGCTATAAAGGCTTGAGTTGGTTATTTCTCTTCGCTGGACCTTTCTCTAGGCTGAAATGAAAAGACGGCTAAACCTTGTCACAGGGCCCTGACAACAGGTATACCAGGGCAAGGTAATTTCTTTACCAAGTCCCAACTGACTTTAAAATCTGGAGCAAAGTCAAGAACTGAGAGCAGAGTTCTAGGCTTGAGAGAGAATAAGTATGAGCAGGCATACCTGTCTATCCTTTGCTCTTCATAAACCAAACACAACCTTGATTGGCAGGCAACAGCTAAGGTGGAGCAGATGACTTCTGAGTTAGGCTGTTACTAGGTAGGCCAGAAGCCAGGGGGCGGGCGACAAGAGCCACAGTCATTAGGCAGATCCTCCACTTGGTAGTCCGCAAGTCCTGCCTCCTACCTAGCAGGCAGCTCAGGGCAGTGTTGCTCAAGGTGCTACAGCCTCTAATTTCCTATCTCGCTACTTCAGACCAGGCTAAATAAGCAAACAAAATGAGTGAGTGCAGCTTCACGTCAAGTACTGGTCAAGTCATGTCAGAATCAGCCTGGGGGGCAGCATTTTCCTTTTCTGCTTTTGGCATCTACAGTCCGGAGCTGTGGCCATTTCATCAGATGAGGTGCATGCTCCCGCTAATGCATAGCTCAGGATCTTTGATTCCTATTAACAGGAAGTTAGGAACACAAATGACAATGTTTGCCTAAGGAGGGCAGCAAAAAGTACCCATCCATCTCTTCACTGACCTCATATCAGCCGACTGTGCCCTATTTCAGAAGTTTTAAAACATGCCCACTTGTTAAAGCTTCCTTTGAAGGAACCTTCCTTAAAAACATCTAAGTTGGGGATGATTCTCCAGGGAGGCAGGTCAGCCAGTTTGAGTTTTAGTTTGTGCTGCATCCTGGGCATCATCAATCTGTGAGATAACAGTGAAAATATCGAGAACACCTTTTAGTTTTAACACAAGGAAAAAAATGAAGAGGGTCATCCCGTGGGGAAATAGCAATACAGGTATATTTTATTTCACATTTTATTAGTAGACAGATGGGCAGAAAAAGACAAAATAAACCACTAAAAGGGAAGTCAACACAAAATGCATCAGATAATCTTTTCTCATAAGTTAAACTGAAGAAAAACATCTACAATTTCAGCTAAGAAAACTATTAAAGTCAGGTGTGTCCTGCTGGTTTCAGAATAGTTGAAAATTGCATCTCTGAATATTTTTAGTTGTAAATGTAAACTTTGTTTATCAGGGTGGGAGGGCTGGAGAGTTGATTTTCAGTGGAGAACTATATACTTTCCCCATCCAATCTCTTATTATATATGCCCGAAACATAAGGAAACCAGCAAGGTAAAGAAGCAAATTGCCAGCGCAGGGTTGAAAGAACGGACTACAAAAAAGTTTGGCTAATAGAAAAGAACTCCGGAATGATAAGAAAAAGGGCAGAGGGAAGACTTTTAAGAGAAGCAACAACGGAATCGTGATATTATACTTTCTCCACCCAGCCTCAAAATACACAGAACTGAAGCGCATCCAGTGCGGCCTCAATTAGAATTAAAAGGAACCTAAAAATGCAGGATTTTGAGTTCATGTCACACCAAATTTAATCAGCACAACTGTGCTCATAAAGTTCTGCCTTAAGCCTGAGACCTCACTCCCAAAAATAAAAATTACATACTCAAGTATTTTTCCACAGGATGTGTTCTCAGGGACAGAGCTCTGGAACCAGCATCTGGGTTTTATAAGTCTAAACTATCAGAATGTCTACCTGCTACCAAGTCAACACACCCCAGTCTTCTGGAATTGATTGTACTCATCAGAGGCAAACCCAGCCCTCAATAGTAACACCCCAAAGGGCTGAGAGGTACAACCTCCACTTGGCGCTCTGGCTCCCTGAGTCAACGTGCAACAGAGGCCAATAGGGCCTAATGTGACAAAGCTTGAGCAGCACAGCACCTCCCACAATGCCATGGTGCCTGGTCTGCCCTGGGTGTGAGATGCGTTAGTAAGGGGAATGAAAGGTTTAATTTTTAGAGCTCCAAGAGGTTAAGACCAAGCTATTGGCTGTAAACTTGAGCGCACGTGTGTGTGTGTGTGTAGGGGGTGGGGGTAGGGAAGTAAGTCAGTACTGTGAGAGGCTTTGGCTCCAGAAGATTTGCAGGTTATCTGGAAGCATTACTTGAGAAGTGTGGGGAGTAAAAAGGTAGTTATAAGATCATTCTATGAAAGTTTGTAGTCAGACAACTTAAGAGCGTATTACAGGACTGCTCTGTCCTAAGAATCTGACTGGAATTAAAAGATTCAGGGTGCAAGTAGCAGCCCTGACCCCACAGAGATTATGTAGAGATTCCGGGACCAGGCTCAATAGCATCCCTTAAGAACCTTAGCGTGTTAAATATTCCCATTTAATACCAAACTTTAGAGGCCAGAGAGGGCTGCTGGGAAGTAGTCGGCATATGTCTGGGTAAGTTTAAAGAGCGAATGAAAACCCTGAGATCAGAAAGGAAGGAGGAGCTAAGGAAGTAAGCATCATTTACTCTAACCATCCTAGGATCCAACCTACCCCTGTCCCTAATCTGCCCTTTGGTTCTTTCTGAGCTATGATCTGAAGAAAAAGGAGTTGACACTAGTGCACAGGGATCTTTAAGTAGGACTGTAGTCAGTCCTTGCTGTATTTTCTTTCTGAAATCTGATTTTACATTATAGCGGTTTTCCCCAAAGAACAATGCCTCCTATGAACTGACACATCCCCATAACAACCAAAAATCACCTTCATGTTTAAAGTTCCTTGGATGCTGAAGGCTGCTGGATCTCAGTATTTGATTGAAGCAACACATGATTGAGACCTGGGAAATCAAAGCTGCAGTAATTGTATGGCAGGAAGATCTCCGAGTCTTGCCTGCCTGGAGACTGGAAACTGCCTGCAGTCAACTCCCTTGGCCCTGCCAGAAGAGACACACCCATGAGGAGCTCAATGCACCATTTCTGCTTGTGCTCCACAACCAAACTACACTGAAAGGAGAAAAAAGTCCAGATCACTTCCAATGAAGAGCGTGAGAACCGGTCACTCATGTCTCTCACACATCCATGTTTGTCAGTGTAAGCAGCTTGATGAAAACCAAAATCTTAATACATGCACCTAGGATTAATACTGAGTAATTAAAAGTGACTACTTTTTGAAAAAACCTCATGGTGAGAGTGCATTTATGTTTAAGGGGAAGGCCATGTTAAATACATAAAACAGATGTTTCCTCTCCCAACAGTGGTCACCAGTAGTTTTGAATTTTTCCCCCCAGCAGCATCAACCAAAATTGGCATCGTGATTTTTAACTCTTTATTTCCATCCCTAAGAGTCCACACATACCCTAATCCCCACTTCTTCCCCACACGCCCCACTCCCTGGGGGGAAAAATAACAACCCTGCCTTTAATTTTAAAATAAATGGCAACCAAGTGCTCAGTTCTATGTAAAGTATGAATATTTATTTCAGGCTTCAGATCCCAATCGATTTCAAAAAGCAAAATCTGATTTCTCTCCTCAAAGTAGCCGAGGGCTCCACGTTAGGATGATTTCATGGAGGCTGAAGGAGCACATCTCATCAGGCTTAGCACAAAGTCCCTGACGCTCACTGTATCCCAGCCTTAGGAAGGGAAAGAAACAAAATTCACCACCATGGGGCTGAACGAATGTGCACACACTAATGTAAATGAGCAGCTAAACCTTGGCAAATTTGTTTGTTTTTTTTTTAACTTTGTTTTGTAGGTTTTTTTCCATTTTCTTTTGCTACCCAGTATATGCAGCACTTGTGAACTCCCAAGAGGTTCCCAGCTTTAAACACATTAAATGTCTTGAAAGACTATTTAATTCCTCAAGAATCTAAAAACAGACCAAACGTGTTTTGCTGTGAACATTCTGTAGAGACGAAGTGAGGTGGGAGTTTGGGTTGATGATGTTGTTTAAAAAAAAAAAAAAAAAGAATCAATACAGTGATGGAAGGGTAAAGAATGCAAGAATTCAGACATTCTGTGTAGGGTTACTCTCTCTCCATTTAAGGTCCATAAAAAGGAGCAAACTGAGATCCATAAAGGGAGTCAGCAGGAGCTGTGTTTGTTTTCCCCACCCCCTGTGAATAGGTTTTTGCTGAGGGACCATTGCTAGGTCCCCTCTTGCTCCCCTCCCTTTGGCCTGAGATGGCAGGGCAGTACAGGGGCATTGAAAGAGCATGTCACGACTCCTCATTCCCAGAATCATCATCATCATAACAGTCGGCATCTTCCTCCTCCTCATCTTCATCATCAATGTCGTCATCATATAAGTCGTCATAAAGCAAATCTGAGCTGTTGTCATTGGAAGGCACTTTAGTTTTGATGCAGTATTCCGCCAGGGTCGTGGGGACCTTTACTCCATCCTTTTCTGCTTCGGCCTTAGTGGCTGAAACCTGTTTCCTGAAGAGTGAATGACACAAAAATAGTTTACAGTAATTCTGAGTTTTTAAGATGGATTTATAACTGTCCTTAAATAATCAAGATTATTAAATAAGATTACTTATGACTGCTTTCTAAACTTCCGTACCTGCCTGAAATCATCAATGGAAATACCCTGTACTGCACCAAATTCTTTCAGCCCATTGGGTACCACTGTGAAGGGAACTTTTAATTATGATCTTTTGCAGGGGATGAGGGTGGAATACACCATTACATGAAGGGAGTTTAAAGTAGTGGATCTCAAATGCTGGTCGGCCAGAAATCACCTCAAATGATGTTTTACCTAGTCTTCTCACCACCAAACATTATGCATCCCAACAAGTTCCCCGAATTTTCATTTATAGTAAAATCCAAATACCCTTATGGCAGATTCCAAAGTCTTGTAAGATCCACTCTTACGTGTTCTCACAGCCTTTCTCCAATTTCCTCACATTCAGGCCCCTCCCCGGTCTTCTTTAGTACCTTGAACACACCTCGTTGATTTTTCCGTCTGAACCAGTTGCTCTTTCCCTAATACACATATGCCTGGCTCCTTGTCACTCAGATGTCAGCTTAAATATTACCTCAGAGGAGGCCCAATTTAAAGTAGCCATCTGGTCACTCTTTCACATTATTCTACTTACCATTTTCTAGAATTTTTTTTTCTTTCTATGATCTTTCTCATTTGTTTATTCTTCTGTCTTGCCCTACTAGAATGTGTGCTTAATTAGAATAGAGGCCTTGTCTTAGTCACTTTATTTCCCCAGTGCCTAGGACGTAGCCTGGTATATAACAGGTGTGGAAAAGATATTGATAGCACGAATGAATGAATGGAAGAGTAAACAGTTTCCTTTGACAATTAGAAAAATTTGAGTCGTCAAGATTAGAGAAACTGAACTTAAAATACATCAGAACTCCACTATCCTGATCTTCCTTCTGTCTCTACCTCTTTTCAGTTAGACTTCTTTAGTTCCTCTTGAAGCTTTACTTATGTTGCCATTCCTTGCATACTGATGATCCTGAGGCTTCCAGGCTTGACTCTCTTCACATTCTCAGCACTCTCCCTGGCATATCTTATCTGTTCCCATGGTTTTAACCATCACTCCCTTTATGCTGACAGCTCTCAAATCATTAGCCTCCACCTCATACATTTCTTCTGAGCTCTAGACAATTATTTAACCAAATGCCTTCTGGATATCCCATCCTGATATTCCATAGGAATGCTAACTCACCAAGACTGCATCTGTCATTTTCTACCTCTATGGCCAGTTTCTCCCTTTATATTTCTCTCACTAAAAGAGTATCAGTTCCTAAAATCATAAATCTCACTCCAAAGTCCAACCGCTTTTACAGCCTAAATATTTTTATATCTATCTTCTCATCCCCATTACCACTGCCTCACTTTAGTCCATGTTGGTCCCCTGGTCAATTGCTTTTTCAGAACTCAAATAGGATCATCCCTTCCCTCCCTAAAATCCGTAAGTGATACTCCGTTACCTTTTACATTAAGAATCCTACTCTATTGTCATGAGTTCATTGACACAAAGCTGACATATAATAAATGTTGAAAAAATTAAACAATCAGATAAAGAGATTCTTAAACTAAGAAATATAAAGCATAGAAGTACCTTCGGAACATTCATACATTATTCACTTACTAAATCCTACCTGTCCTTGAATATCAGGCTCCAATCCTGACTGTTTTGTGAAGCATTCCCATCCTTCAATTCTCAGTCCACTCCTGCTCCTCTAAATTTCTACAGGTTCTTACTATTTATACTAATTATCTTCAATCTTTGGTACATATCAGTCACCTGGGTGGCTGGTAAAAAAAAAAAATACAGATGCCCAGACTCTATCCTTGGAATCTCATTAAATAGCTATAGTTTAGGGGAAGTCTAAAGGCGATCAATCCCAACAGACAGAAAACTTTGATAACTGCTTGTTTTGTATTACTCAGAGTTCAAATGACATGCTTTCCCAGCACTGTTTTAATTTTTTCACATCACATGGCATCCCAACTAGATTTATAGACACTCTTATTTGTATAAATTACGCTTCTTACTAAACTCCTATGCACACAGAATGAGCTGGAACTGTACTTAGTAGATCTATTTTAAGGGATAAAAATGTAATATTAAAGGGAGTTGAATTTATTGCAAAATTCTTGGGTAGTATTATGAAAATGTAATGTCCTATTTAAGGTATGATCAAGAAATGAAAGGTTAAACTTTCTTTCCCCTTTTTACAGAAATGGAGAAACTAATGACTCAAACAGATAACTGACAAATGAGCACACAAGTAGTAGCAGAGCCAGCAGTAGACTTCAGGTCCCCAGCTTCTTATTCTAGGGCTCTCTGTTACACCATATATTAGTGTTGCTGATAATGAGCATATCAAGAAGATACTTGCTGCCATGGTCAAAAATACCAATAAACTACAGGGCTTCATTAATTGAAACATTGAAAACAAAATTATTATCTTATATACCTGAAATGGGGTCCCTAAAATGATTCAGAGAGTTTGCAAACCTGACTAGTTAACAACATGGAAGTTCTAGTTCCTAGAAAATCAGATCTGCTGCACAGTATCTTCTAGTGGGAACTCTCTCAAAAAATAATGAAGCTCATTAGCCGCAGGCAGAATTCTTTTCTTCCCACACTATAAATCTAATTGAGAGAAATTATCCTGGAGTGGACAGGATGTTTAAGTTTGATTTAAACCTTTGGTTCCAGAGACTTCGGTTTTGTGTGAAGACTTAAAGTAATCAAACAGAAGACAAAAGCACCTTACCTAATGATTTCAGCATATTCTTTGTCTTTTCCTTTACTGTCTCTCCATTTCCTGAACATAACTGAAGCATCCACATTGGCCGGGGAGAAGGTGTTGGGCTCATTAAGCAGTGATATTACACTTAATAGGATAGTCCTAGAAACAGGGAAAGGGGGTCAACTATGAATACCCATATTCACAGTATTCAAAATTATTCTGCCTTTTTCATTTTCTTTTGTTTTTTTGAGACAGGTTTCTCATTCTGTTCCCTGGGCTAGAATGCAATGGGGTTATCTTAGCTCACTGCAACCTCAAACTCCAGAGTTCAAGCGCCTATAGTCCCAACTCAGCCTCCAAGAGGTGGGACTATAGGCTTGTGCCGCCATGCCCAGCACAAGTATTCTTTTCAACCCAGGTGCATACCTATAGTCCCAGCTACTCGGGAGGGTGAGGCAGGAGGATCACCTGAGCCCAGGGTTTCAAGGCCAGCCTGGGTGGCCATATCTGTCACCATGTGGTGAGAGCCTGCTTAATGACAGTCAATATAGAATAAGTAGAACTGAGATTTTTTTCCCCTCTAAAAAAATACTCTAGATACAATTTATATGCAATAGCCTAATCAGAATTTCCCAACCAGTATGTTATAAAAGGGTTACAGGTAAATTATATTATTGGTCTTCTCAGGCAATTGGGTGGGTGGGAACTAGGACAGCCTGAGCCCCTGGAACAGTAACTTCTAGCCAAAGAACCATCTTTAGTTTACCCTATTGTGATCTACAAATAGTCATATGCCCCATAACAACATTTCAGTCAATGGATTATGATGGCAGTTCCATAGGATCATTGTACTGTATTTGTACTGTACCTTTTCTAAGTGTAGATACATAAATACTTTCTCCATTGTGTTACATTTGCCTATCGTATTCCGTACAGTAACATCCTGTACAGGTTTGTAGCCTAGGAGCAATAGGCTATACCATATAACATAGATGTATAGTAGGCTGTACCATCTAGGTTTATGTAAGTACATTCTAGGATATTTGCATGACAAAATCGCCTAATAGTGCATTTCTCAGAAGGTATCTCCATCATTAAGCAATGCATGACTGTACCATCATTATCATTTTCTCTACATTCCATGACTGGGAAAGATCAGCAAGCAATGTCATACATAGTTTAAACTATCACTTCTACTAATATTTTATCAAAGGCATTACACCTGTACCATGGTAAACACTCTGCAAGGTAAATATTATTTATCCTATTTTTATGGAATGGGAAAACTAAGCTGCTGAGACAGTGCTGCTAGAACATACAAAACAATTTGAATATAAGAACTATTCCAACTGTTACCCTGTTTTTTTGTTGTCATAACTTTTTGTTATTGTTGTTGTTAGTGTGTTTAAAATCCTTATTAATTTATTGTATTTTCTCAGGAGAAAAAAGGGAAGATAGGTTTAACTACAAGTGGAGGAAGGGAAGGAAAGACCAAATAATGAAACTATCAAATGATTATACCCCAATGATGGTGTCAATAAAGCCCTCTAAAAGGATCGGTTTTTTGCAGGTCAAGAAACAAGGGAAAAGAATCAGGAAAACAAGAGACCCTTTATTATTATTATTCTGTCCATGTAACTTGGACAAGTTTCTTTGACTACCACAACAGACATTGAGGGGCCATCCCCAGACTTTTAGCTGCTATATAAAGAATAACTCCACTGCCCTTTTCTACTCTAGGTTTTTAGGAACAGGACTGGTCTATCCCAATCCAGTGGTTTTATGTGTTTAGTATGTACTACATATGTACTACAACAAAGAACAGACCTAATCCAGAAAGAGTCTGGGATAAGAATGAGGGATAAGAGTTTTTACTGTCTTTGGTTTACTGTACAATTCCTACTACCACACCACCATTTCTGGAGTTAGAGGTACTCCTAGAAATAAATGTGCTCCCTCTGCCCCTCTTGTTACCACAGTAAGGCAATTCAGGACAGGATCTGGGCCAAAATAGAAAAATGCTAAGAAGAGAAAGGAAGCACAGGAAAAAGGATAGACAAAAGCACCTCACTTTACAGAGTCTTCAGGTTCTTATTTCACATCATTTTGCCTGCTTCAGAATCTTTGTCAGAGTTGATTTAGCTATCTTCTTTTGAATAAAAAATAAGTTTGTAAACAAATACACCAAAAGAAAATGAAGACCAAGACATCATTCATATCTGTCTATATACACAGACTAGTAAAAACAGAAAACCAGCAAGTTCTGAAGTTCTGCGGAACTCAGACATGTTTAAAAAACATGCCGTGAGCTAGGCGGATGCCACAGCACTCTAACCCAGGCAACAGAGTGAGACTCTGTCTCAAAAAAAACAAACAAACAAAAAACAGTGTTTTGGAAGATTTGTTGAAAAACTGGACCCAAAAAAATGCCTGTTAGTATGATACTGGTGCTTATTTTTCAGGACTAATAGTAACCCTAGAATAGAGGAAGTGGTAGCTCTAAGATACTGGTAATCCTGGTTGAATGTTAAATCAAATGCTTACACTTTCTCTCTCTCTCTCTCTGAGAAAACAAGCTTCTCCTTTCCTCACATACAAAGCCTCAGACAAGATTTTTCTCATTGTGTTCTTGTGCTACCTGGCTAAATAATCTATTGCCACTACCCATGGGAATTTAAGATTTTTATCCTTACTTCTCTTACATTAAATACACACAGAGCGTATCATTTGCCTTACTTCAGCTCAAAATATTATTAAGATAGGCCTACTCAGGAGGATCGGTTGAGCCCAGGAGTGTGGGGTTGCAGTGAGCTATGATCATACCACTGTACTCTATCCCGGGCAACAGAGTGAGACCCCTGTCTCAAAAAAAACCCCTTCTCATTTAACCCAATCCTTTGGGTTAATTTCTTTCTATTTTTAGTAGAGATGGGGGTCTTGCTCTTGCTCAGGCTGGTCTCGAACTCTTGGCCTTGAGCCATCCTCCCGCCTCGGCCTCCCAGAGTGCTAGGATTACAGGCGTGAGCCACCAAGCCCGGCCCCAAAACACTTTTTTAAAACCTTTCATATACATTGTCTAATTATTTTATCAAAATAATGGGATACAGGCTGGGCGCAGGGGCTCACGCCTATAATCCTAGCACTCTGCGAGGCCAAGGCGGGTGGATCCTTTGAGCTTGGGAGTTCAAGACCAGCCTGATCAAGAGCGAGACCCCGTCTCTATTAAAAATAGAAATTAATTGGCCAACTAAAAAAAAAAAATATATATATATATAAAAAAATTAGCCAGGCATGGTGGCACATGCCTGTAGTGCCAGCTACTCTGGAGGCTGAGGCAGGAGGATTGCTTGAGCCCAGGAGTTTGAGGTTGCTGTGAGCAAGGCTGATGCCACGGCACTCTAGCCCGGGCAACAGAGTGAGACTCTTTCTGGAAAAAAAATAAATAAATAAAAAAATAAATAAAAAAAAAAAAAAAAAAAAAAAACAACATTCAGACAAAGTGGAACATTATTATATGTACTTTACTGGGACCCAAAATAACAGACAAATATGAAACTGAGGTCTTCAAAAATAACCTAGAACAGGGGTCATTATTTATAGTGTAAGATTAATTTTCATGCCTCATCTAGAAATCTGTTAATACAAACAAAAATCGTTAATATAACACAGATAGAATATAGTTAATCTTAAATTCCTTTTCTTCTTTTTTTTGAGACTGAGTCTCACTCTGTCACCCCAGGTAGAGTGCAGTGGTGTCATCATAGCTCACTGCAACCTCAGACTCCTGGGCTCAAGAGATCCTACCGCCTCAGCCTCCCAGAGTGCTAGGATTACAGGTATGAGCCACAATGCCTGGCCCTACACTTAAAATTCCTTTAAACAAATTCAGCTCATAAAAGGGAAGCCAAGTCTAAAACTTCAGAACTGCTTTAATGCCATTCAGAGAAATAATGGAAAATACTACAAAATTCCTCAATCATTTATATTTATAGGACTATAGGACTATGCCAGACTTAATAGCAGACTTGAGAAACGTGGACAGAGTGAGACTCTGTCTCCAAAAAATTAATTAATTAAAATAAATAAATAAATTAAAATAAATAAATAAAATAAATTAAAATAAAATAAAAACAAGGAAAGAAGAAGACTGCTACACCAAGAGAAGTAGAATTTTTGGTTTTTTTGAGAAAGGGTCTTGCTCTGTCATCCGGCTAGAGTACAGTGGAATCATCACAGCTCACTGCAACCTCAAACTCCTGGGCTCAAGTGATCCTCCTGCCTAAATCTCCCAAGTAGCTAGGACTGCAGAGGCGTGCCACCATGCCTGGCTACATTTTTTTTTTTTTTTTTTAAGAGACCAGGGGTCTCTCTATGTTGCTCAGGCTGGTCTCGAACTCCTGGCCTCAAGTGCTGGGATTACAGTTATGAGCCACCATGCCCGGCCAGGGTAAAAATTTTAAAATATGTATTTAACACAACTAAACTAGAAAGACAGTGTACCAAAATTCAAGAGATGGCTCAAAGCCAGAAAAGTATATTCCAATTGATGCTCTGACACATTAAGGATTTATTAAACTGTAGAAATAGGGCCTAATGGTTAGGTGCTGGTATTTTAAAGTCCACACAGAGATACAAGACATGGGTGCTTGGGTCTGTTCAAGTTAGAAAGCTGGAAAGTAAACCCCCGGTCTGTATTAGTTTTCCCAGGGCTGCCATAACAGCACCACAAACTGAGTCGCTTAATGTTCCCTCTGAAACTTGCAGGGGAGAATCCTTCCCTTTTTTCCCCCCTAGGTTCTAGTGTTTGTCGGCAATACTTGATATTCCTTGGCTTTTAATCTCTATTGGGAGTTAAGATTTCAAAATATCTTTTAAGAGGGTACAATGCAACCCTTTTCTAAGGGAAAACTGAACCCATACATAGGGTTGAGAGAATATCTCAGGAAATGAAACAAAAAGAGATAAAATCAAGTCACCTAAAAGGGGTGGAAGAGAGAAAAACAGGGTAGCCAAACCTTTCCACTGCAACAATGAACACAGCAGAGAAATGCATATATCCTCAAGGAAAAAAGTTTTGATCCTGAAATCTTATGCTCAGCCAAATTTTCATCTAAATTATAATAGCAACATACATGAGCACATACCATTTTGAATGTGTAAAAATTCAGGGAATATAATATTGGCTCCCATGAGCAATTCTTGGAGAAATTATTAGAGGACAAATTATAGCCAATGAATAGATCAGACAGAGTAAGAGAATGGGCAGCAAACAATTCATTTAACAGTAGGAATAAGAATGAAAGAAACTGGGATTAAGTTATAGAACAGTAAAGACTATGAAACTTACAACCCTGACAATAAACAATTTTTAAAAGTTAAAAGGAGACCAGGAGAGTTGGCTCACGCCTGTAATCCTAGCACTTTGAGAGGCTGAGGTGGGAGGATCATTTGATGTCAGGAGTTCAAGACCAGGCCAAACAAGACCAAGACCCATTCTCTATAAAAAACAAACAAAAAAAAATCGGCCAGGCATGGTGGTGCACACCTAGCGTCCCAGTTACTTGGAAGGCTGAGGCAGAAGGATCACTGGAGCCCAGGAGCTTGAGCTTGAGGTTGCAGTGAACTATGACTGTTCCACTGCACTCTAGAGCCTGGGCAACACAGGGAGACCCTGATTCAAAAAAACAAAAAAACCCAAAAAGTTAGTGGAAAGGGGAGAGAGTATGTGGATTTCCTTTTCTTTTATAACTGAATATCATTATAATTTGATGCTTAAAAAGTAAGTAATAGATGTAAGTAAATTTGAAGGGTATAAATCATCAGCTACAATTATGTGATGTAAGGGGTATGAGGGTTGTGGAAGGAGAAAATATACTAATTTTGTTAATGATCATGAAAGATGTCTTTATGTAAAGCGATAGTCTTAAAACTAATATAAACATGCTCCTGGGGTATATAAAATATATCAATTCTCCTTTTTACCTTCCCTTCTCACAGATGCCCTTTCAAAAGAAATGCATATCTCTCACTCGTAAATATTCTTATGGTCCACTGCCCAGTGATGATGAAACATTAAGGGTGCAAAAACAGAGAAATTTACAAATATCCATCCCAGTAGAGCCAACTGTTTTTCCTATCTCATGAATAATTTTGTTAAAAGCACAGAGTGAGCCGGGCGCGGTGGCTCACGCCTGTAATCCTAGCACTCTGGGAGGCCGAGGCGGGCGGATCGCTCAAGGTCAGGAGTTCGAAACCAGCCTGAGCAAGAGTGAGACCCCGTCTCTACTATAAATAGAAAGAAAGAAATT
>CAUYRT010029798.1:0-20892 GCA_963574885.1 Lepilemur ruficaudatus
TTTTACCTGAGGATCACCAATTGGAGAGCTTTGCTATATAAAGATTTTAAATACAAGGATTTGCTTTTTTTTTTTTTTTTTTTTTTTTTTTTTTGAGACAAGATCTTGCTCTGTTACCCAGGCAAGAGTGTAGTGTTGTCGTCAGAGCTCACTGCAACCTCCAACTTCTGGGCTCAAATGATCCTCCTGCCTCAGCCTCCCAAGTAGCTGGAACTACAGGCACATGCCATCATGCCCAGCTAATTTTTCTATTTTTTGTAGAGACATAGTCTCACTCTTGCTCAGGCTGGTCTTGAACTCCTGGCCTCAAGCAATCTTCCTGCCTCCACCTTCCAAAAGTGCTAGGATTACAGGTGTTAGCCACCACCACGCTTGGCCCAAGGATTGCTTTTAAAAGTCTCATTGTGAATGTGAAGAATGAATATATTTATAAATTACCAGAAATAATATTTATCACTATTTGTTAATGTTTTAAGATGAGTATAAGACTTTTTTTAAAAAAAATTAAGGAAAAATCAAAAGTAAACTCATCAATAACCTCTTTATTCCAGCACACCTATGTTAATTTTTGCAGTTCTATTGAACCTTTATCCATTTGGTCATATGTATTTTCACGTATTCTAATAACAAAAATGTTGTATTTTGCTTTCATATTAGAGGAAAAATACCATATTCATGCATAATCTTCAGAAGTATTTTAATGGTTACATAATACGTTTCAAATAGATTTACTATAATTAATAATTTCTCAAGTGTTTTAAAAAGTTAAATATTTTCTATTACCAACAATGTGGCAAATATAATTTTTTTCTTCCTTTGATATCACTTCTTCAGGCAACAAACATTGCCTTTCTTGTTTATTGCCATATTCCCCAACATTTCCAGTACCTAGCATGGTATAATATGGTAGACAACCAATAAACATTTATTAAATAAAAGCAATGCATAAATGAATAAATAAATGTATTTACAGAAGTAGGCTTTCTATGTCCATTTGTTTCGAATGCTTTTTAAACAGAATTAGAGGGACTGAATTAGATTCAAAATTCACATCATTTGAAAGAAAAATTTATTTGCATCAAATTTTAAATTTATCATCTATAGATAAAGGGATTTGTTATTCACCTCAAAATTTCTGAGTTAGCTGCATAGTTGACCCATGGGAACGTATCAGTTTTAACTGAATAGCCAAAAGAAAGAATTCCAACGTTTTTGTTCATGAACTGCTTGCATCAATAACACTGGATGAGCCCCTTTTACTCCCAGTCCTCATTCTCTTCTCTGCAACACTTGACACTTTTGGCTTCTTACATTTTACTTGTTACCTTTTTCACACTTGGTCAGTTTTGTGTTGGTGTATGTGATGGTGAATTTACACAACTTCTCCTGCTATTTCTCTGACCATTCCTCTGTCTTTGCTGGTGGTCATTCTCTAAAGATTTCCTTAGTCTTCTGCTTATCTCCCTTCGCAATCACTGTCCGAAATCACTCACCTATAATCTTGGCTTCAACCTCTCCTCTCTATGAAATACGCTCAGGTCTGTATACCTAATCCCAATCACTCCATCTGTGCTTTTTAAAAATCTTATCCTCCTCCATGTCCTTAAAACCTCATTTTGCTTGTATTTGCAATCCACCCCTCTCCACTGGCTCCTTTCCCTTGAATTATACTTGTCCTGTAGCACTGTGGTCCCCAACCTCCAGCCTGCGGCTGGTACCGGTCCGTGGCCTGTTAGGAAAACAGGGCTGTGCATCACCACCTGAGCTCTGCCCCCACTCCCTGCGGCCCCTGCTTCCTTCTGTGGAAATATTGTCTTCCATGAAACCAGTCAAAAACGTTGGGAAGCACTGCCGGACTCCGCAATTCTTCCTTTACCCTGCTTCTTCCTTAAGCTGCTTTCTCATTGGTCCTTTTTCCTTCAGCACCAAACTTTTTGAAAGAGTACTCTCTACTGCCTAGCTCCAGTTCTTCCCCTCATTCTTCTCTTTAACTCTTTGCAGGTTGACTTCCCCCCATCCTCTTGACCTTTTACTTTGTGACACTATCTTTGATCCCCTTCCAACAATTCCCCTCTGTGGCATCTCACACACTTGCAACTCTCTCACCATAACTATCTTTATATTATGCTTCTTGGTTGCTACCAAGTCTTTCCTGATATAGTTTATTCTTTTTGATTTCCATCTTTGAACTACGTCTTTTTTTTCTCTACCATCCTTAAAGGTTTTCATCCACTTTCAAAGTTAACAAATATTTACTGAGTGCCTACCATGTGCCAGGTAGTGTGCTGGCCCTGGAGATGCAGGGATAAGCAAACCAGACACTCACCGGCTCTGTGGTTCTTAAAGTCCAGCTTTAAGGAGCCCTGCTACACAGATGTGTCCCACATCTCCACTCTTCAACTCTCAAGGGATATAGCCATTTGAATGGCTATTTCTTTTTCTCCATCCAAGTCTACCTCTTCCTAGCTATCATTTCCCCCCATCGTTATTTAGGTACAGTCCTCCTATCTCACTGCAGATGCAATCAAGAGCTAAATCCTGGAAGTTCTTTTTCCAAATGCCTCTGATTTGTTCCCTCTATCTTATTATCACTGAACTTCGGTTTACATATTTTTTCTTTTTTGAGACAGAGCCTCACTCTGTTGCCTTGGCTAGAGTGCCGTGGCATCAGCCTAGCTCACAGCAACCTCAAACTTCTGGACTTAAGTGAACCTCCTGCCTCAGCCTCCTGAGTAGCCGGGACTACAGGCATGCACCACCACGCCTGGCTAATTTTTTCTATTTTTATTAGAGACGGGATTGCTCTTGCTCAGGCTGGTCTTGAAACCCTGACCTCAAGTGATCCTCCTGCCTCGACCTCCCAGAATGCTAGGATTACAGGTGTGAGCCACCTTGCCCAGCCCAGGTCTACATCATTATTCATTTATTTTTATAATTGCCTAATAACTAGTATTCTTGTCTCCATTCCAGACCATCCCACATGCTATCCCAGACTAAGCTTTTTGAACAGTATTTTTTATGTCATCCCCCTTCTCAGAAATGTTCACTGGCTCTTTCCACTGCCTACAAAAGAAACTCTAGATTTCTTAAACGCATGTTGGAAAGATTTAAAACTTAGTAGTTAGAAAGCTTGGGTTGTATTCCCAATTTGCCACATACTCAATCTGTGACCTTGAATAATCTGAGTTTTGATTTTCCCATATATAAAATGAGATTAATGACTAGTTATAAAGACCAAATACATTTGAAAGTGCTTGATATTTTTAAAGTGCTACAATGAATATAACTTTTTTCTTTATTTATTTAGCATTACCAATTGAAAATATCCTCAGCTTTGGAGTTAAACAACCTGGCTTCAAATTTCAGCCCCATTACTTATTATCTGTGAGACTTTGAGCAAATTAGTAAACGTCTCTGAAGTTGTTTTCCTATATGTCAAAACACCTATTTTGTATGACTATATGGGAATGAAATGAAACAGCAAATATGAAAACTTCTAGCAGAGTGTGTAATTCGTAACATACTGATTTGTTTTCTTTTGAGCCTAACTTACTTTTCTTGCATCATATCCCACTGCACCTCTTTACAAACCCTATAAATAGAGCTAAGGCTACTTGATTTTCCCAAGCCATACAATGTACTTTGGCATTTCTTCTTCAACTTCATGTTCTTTCCTTCTCTATCAAAATCATACTTGAGTCTTCAAGGCTCAGTTATAATGCTGAGTCCTCCATAAAGCCCTTTGTACCTCACAAGTGGTGTGTTAATCACTCCTTCCTCTGCACATTCTTATTTTGCATGTTTATCACAGTATTTATTTCAATCTGGTTTATATTTGCTTCTCCCACCATTATAGGATCCTTCAGAACAAGGTGGGTGTTGTATTCATCTTTATTTCTCCCATATCATATTCAGGACACTACATGCTCAGTTTTTTGTTGTTGTTGTTTTGTTTTGTTTTTGAGACAGAGTCTCATTCTGTTGCCTGAGTTAGAGTGCTGTGGCGTCAGCCTAGCTCACAGCAACCTCAAACTCCTGGGCTCAAGTGATCCTTCTGCCTCAGCCTCCCGAGTACCTGGGCCTACAGGCATGTGCCACCATGCCCGGCTAATTTTTTCCATATATTTTTAGTTGGCCAATTGATTTGTTTCTATTTTTAGTAGAGACAGGGTCTCACTCTTGCTCAGTCTGGTTTCGAACTCCTGACCTTGAGCGATCCTCCCACCTCGGCCTCCCAGAGTGCTAGGATTACAGGTGTGAGCCACCGCGCCCGGCCTACATGCTCAGTTTTTAAATGAATGTAGGAATCAGATGCTGTCATCTCTTTCCACTGCCTATAGGACATCACTTCCACAGATGCCTGCTGTTGTTTCACTCCCAAATGTGTGCAAAAGCAAGCACATCTTCTCTAAACTCCTCCCTTTTAACTTCACTGTTTTTGACAGTGACACTACCCTAACCCTAGTCTGACGCTAAAACTCTTATAATTGTATTTGACTAAGCTGTTTCCTTGACTATTTGAGGGCCAAACTATCAGGTTCTTCCCGCTCTTTCTGTGAAATAGTTCTCGGATTCATCTTTCTTTTTACTCCCAGTATTCTATTCCTAGGAGTAATAATCATCAGTGTAATGATGATTATTTCTAACAACTACTACCATTTCTTGAGCATTTAAGTTCTGGGCCAAATACTTTGTATACATCATGTCTGTCATCTCATCTTTAAAACACCTTTTTGAATCAGATATTCTTACTTTATAGATGAGAAAAATCAAGACACAGCTTAAATGCCCTGCCCAATGTTGTGGTTAGTTAAGTGGAAGAGTGGGATCAAACCCAGATACGAGGCCAAACCCCTTGCATGAGCTGGGCTCTTTCAAGTTGAGAAGAACAAAAATGGGATTTTTAGAAGAGTACATGAAGATACACAGGAAGTAAAAAAGCAGAAGGACCTGTTTCATGGAGGCCTACTATCTCCTTTAAAAGCAAAACACACCAACACTGTAGCAAGCCAGTTATTTTGTTGGGTTCACTGGGCATTTGTGGCCCTTTCCTTAAGGTGACAGCTTCTCTCCTTGCTTCCATAGCCTTTGGTACAACTGACTTCTCTCTCCTCTCTATCTCGTGGCGTCTATTGTAATACTTTGTGACTTCTGCTGCCTCATGTCTTGGCTTTCTCATTTCCTTTTCACTAGTATACAACATGGATGGTTTATTCAATTAGAGCCATCTCCTCACTGTTTCCAGAATAATTTCTGTCTTTACAGCTTTATGTTATTACTTTGAACACAAATACTTCCTTCCTTTCTGTCTACCTGTCAACCACCTATATTTCAAAGCTCCTTTATTACTTCTTCCCAATAGCTCTAACGGATTTTTAAAAAACTAATCCCTTGACAGATTATCTAATCCATTCTTGATTACTATGTGTAAAGCCCTATTGCTTCACATAAACCCATGGCATGAACAAAAAACAAACATTTTGAGATCTGGGGATTATTTGTTATTGCAACATAATCTAGCATACACTGACTGTTGTACTGCCTTTGGGTAATTTTTTGAACTTTCCAAGTTTCTTTCGTTATCTGTAAAATGGATTAAAACAGTACCTATCAAACAAGGGTGCTCTGAAGAGTAAGTGAAATAACACAGGTAAAAGAACTTAGCACAGTGCTAATAGGTTGTGTTTTTTTTTAATTTGATTTGTCATTGAATGGCAAATTGCATGTTAGCAAGGATAAAGAAGCATAATGGGGAGGATGGCTTACTTTTTTAAATGTTAGGCTTCAAATTACAAATATTATAGACCTATTAATAGTATTATCAGTAATTTTAGCTGAAAACCTGGGCACCTATAAATTAACACATTTTAAGATAACTACTATACAGTTAGCCTAACTCCTAAGAAAAGTAATCCACAGCTCTGTTTCTTTTCATATCATGAATTTTGGGACATGAAAAAAATTCTTTCATATGTATGCACTCTCTCTAAAAGCTTACTAAGGAGATGTTATCATTGTTCTCAAAAAATTGCTAAATATGGGCTACAGATTAGCATATTTCATGACATATCACACTGGTATTTATATTTAATTAAATCTCTCAGCCATATTGTATATGGTTTATTACTAGTTGAAGACTGCTCAGACCTGACAAAGATGCCAATAAACACTAACATCATATAATACTTCATAATACAAAAAGTGCTTTCACACAATCTCATTTCACTTTGAATCCTTTGGGATACATATTTCCATCTCTAAATTGAAAAAAGAGGCTTGGACAGTGACTTGTCTAAAGTAACAAAAAGATGGGACTGGAACCTATGTCTCTTTACTATACATTCCATGCTATTTATGCTACCACAGATGAGTGTAGTAATAAACTACTACTGGAATAACAACATGTATGCAATACTGACCTATTTAGCATATGTTTATACATCATAAATGTTATTGGAAAAAGCAAAATTATTACTTCTAAAGTAAGATATGGGTCAGTGACATGACAACTCTGGGAGCATTTTTTGCTAGCTATCTTTTTCAGATTGATAAACTTGGGAAGACCAAGATAAATTTAGAAAATACAATAAATCTCTAATCCAACAGTAAACTGACTTAAAAAATTTTCATAAAGATGGTACATCTGAGCCAACAGTTCACATTCCTGTTCTAAAGAAAATTTTTAAGTACTGTCTTTTTTAAGAAATTTTGTTTAGACTAAACTTAGTAGCACTGAAAAACAAGTGTCTATACTTTAGAAATTAAAGAACCAGCAGAAATCTTAGAGAAAATGCTAAATGAAAAAACAGTGTAATAAACTGTAATGTTTCCTGGAGAGCCACACGTTCAGGGGTTTAGACTGGATGTTTTAAGAAAACATTTCCAACAAGCCAGTTATCAAGATCAATGAATCTGATGAACTGAAGTGCCAACACGGATTTAAATCGTATTCATTCACTTTTTAGAAATTCCAACATCCACTATTTAATAATGTAGTCTCTTCTTACACACGACAGTTAACAAACTTAGTTTCTTCAAAATAATGCAACTTCTGTGAAAAACTTGATGCTCGTTGCTATTACCTGTCACTCTGGAAAGGAGAAAATAGCAGAGTTGCTTAAGAGACTCTTAACATATTTTCTCCCCATCCGGAAGCGAACACGCCGCGATACATCATGAAAAATGGCTAAGCTGGAACCTTGCAACTGAGTTCATGGCATGCTAAGCATTTCCACTACGCTGGATGTGACTTCTTGTTTCCAGTTTAGCCATTTGTAGTGACCAAGCAAGTCACTTCTCTGAATATTTCATTTCCCATAAATGAGAAAACAGGTGGAAGACCATAGAGACCTTTGATTCAAATGAGGTCTATTAGGTATCTTCAAAAGCTTTTTCTCCAGACGTCGCAAATACAGGCACACGGGGTTCCGTTTTCCCCACCTCCCACTCCCGAGCCCAGGCCCTGTTCCTTTCACTTTCAACCCCAATTCGGGCTCCTCAAGGAACAGCAAACAGAGCTCTCTCTTTTTTTTAACAATACTCAGCGCTCCTTTGTCTCGAGACCCGGCTAGGAGAGGGTTTCACGGCCTCAGTTGGTTAAGGGAGGGTAGAGACAACTCAACCTCGCCTGTCTACCCACCCCTCTCCCTTCCCGGGTCTGGCGCTCCAGCCCCAGAGCAAGAGCGTGCCTGGGGCTCTCCGGAACCGCGAGGCGCGCGTTTGTCCGCTTAGTGCCTCCAGGAAGGGAAGGGACCCCGGGCGCGTGCCGCCACAACAGCAAGCGGAAGCTGCTGGCACCGAAAACGGGCGGTTCCCGGCGGCGTGGGTGGGGGAAGGGTGGCGGTAGCCACACCCGGAAGTCGGCCTGGAGGGGTGGGGGGAACATGGGGAGACGAGGTTTCCGGTGGCGCAAAGGGTGTCGGGAGCGGCTTCCAGCAAACCTTTCCTGGCTTCTGGAGGGACCACCGTTGCCGCCGCGTCGACTTCCAAGATCTGCGTTCGGGCTGAACGGCCACGGCGACCGCCACTGCGACTCCCACTGTGCCTGGCTCTGTCCATATTCGTTCCCAGGCGGCGGCCGCCGTTCCAGCAGCGGCCGCGGCCGACATGTTGTGAGGCGGCGGCGCGGTGTCTGAAGGATGGTTTGGCCGAGGCGGCGGCAACGGCTGCTGGGGGCGGCGGCAGCCGGGACTCCGGCTCTGTAGAGCCGAGCCCGCCGGGTGTCCGCCCTGTACCGCGGCTAGGCCAGTGCCCTTAGATCTTCCCTCTTCTCCGGCGCCTTTGGGGACCAGTTAGGCGACAGCGCTCGCTCCTCTGAGGAGGCAAGAAGGTGGTTCCCCAGCTGCTCAAATTTCCGGACCACCTTGCTTTCCCTTCCCCAACCTTGGCAGTGCTCTCCCCAGAATCCTCAGGCCCCTGAATTTCCTCTCAAACTCGCCCTAAATCTCTCACACATTCGGGTGTTCCCCCTTCCTCATTTCTGCACCCCCTTCTCAGTGCAGCCGCCCCCCCACCCCCGCCTCCGGATCATTCTCCTAGTGCAGCCTTTTGAGAAATCTCCGTGGAGTAGTGGACCAGAGCCAGGGAGTTTTTAAAAGTCGGGGCACGACACACAGGAAGGTATTATGGCTTCCTCGTCCGGCAACGATGATGATCTCACTATCCCCAGAGCTGCTATCAATAAAATGATCAAAGAGACTCTCCCCAATGTCCGGGTGGCCAACGATGCCCGAGAGCTGGTGGTGAACTGCTGCACTGAATTCATTCACCTTATATCTTCTGAAGCCAATGAGATTTGCAACAAATCCGAAAAGAAGACCATCTCACCAGAGCATGTCATTCAAGGTAAGGCATGTGTAGGATTTGGTTTAGATGAGGGTCCAGGAGGACAGTCTGCTAGTCGCGTGACCCATTCTTGTCAAAGCCTTCATTCCTCTTCACTGGTAAGTACTGTTAATGAAAAAACCACCCGAACATGAAGGCAGCCAGTGCCTTAAAAAAATCTCTGTGTAACGTTCTTGAGGTACTTTTCATCCAGCGAATAAAAGTAAGGAGTGCAAACATTTAGGACAACTAACATCCCCAAAACATAAAGTATTAAATTAATAGTGGCCTCAATTTACAACCAGGTAAGCTGAAGCAACAAGAATTGCCTGTTTAAAGTTGAACTTAGATAATGACAACTGAGAAAGGAACCCAGAAGTTCTCCCTTGGAAAGTTAGCATTCAGTCAGAGGAACTTCAAGAATGAGTGGAGACAGCACTCCTTCCCCACCTGACCTTTTCACCAATGTAGAGAAAAGATTTATTTTCTGAACACATGAATTAAAAAATTCTTAACATGAATGTGTTCAACGTTGTAAAGTTTACTGGTGTTGAATTAAGAGAGTGTATTTTCTGCTTTAAAACTGGTTTGATGGTGGTAACTTTATCAACAGGTTACCAAGCACACCTGTTCTAATCTGTAAGAAAAGAGTGTTAATTTCTTTCGTTCTTTTTTTTTCTTTTTTTGCATTTATGTTGTTTGCTTTGTTCTGTGGAGATAAGTTTTAAAAGCTTGGGTTGAGGCCAGGCGCGGTGGCTCACGCCTGTAATCCTAGCACTCTGGGAGGCCGAGGCGGGCGGATTACTCAAGGTCAGGAGTTCGAAACCAGCCTGAGCAAGAGCGAGACCTCGTCTCTACTATAAGTAGAAAGAAATTAATTGGACAACTAAAAATATATAGAAAAAATTAGCCGGGCTTGGTGGCGCATGCCTGTAGTCCCAGCTACTCGGGAGGCTGAGGCAGTAGGATCACTAGAGCCCAGGAGTTTGAGATTGCTGTGAGCTAGGCTGACGCCACGGCACTCAGTCTAGCCCGGGCAGCAGAGTGAGACTCTGTCTCAAAAAAAAAAAAAAAAACTCGGGTTGACAGGTTATATACTTTTTTTAATGGAACATTTCCCTGTCCATTCTTGCTGCTATTTCCAATTGGATGTATACACTTAAGCGTTTATTCAACAGCACTTCTGAAAGTTTCAACAGTTTCTGTTATCTTCGAAAGTATTTAGTCCAGCCATAGGGATTTGGGGGACTGTATTCTGATGGTTTTAGAGAAAGGAGACGTATTTACTGCTTAAAATGTTTTGGAAAGTACCTTCTGTCATTTTTATGTGTGCTCTTATGAAAGAGTTGCATTCAATTTGAGGTGATAACTTGCCTTTTGTAATAATCCAATTAAAATTCTAACAATTTCTTGATTGCTTTTGAGATCAGAAAAAAAGACATGGTTAATTTTAATCATTTTGGTAGGCAGTTGTCTACCATTTAATTTTAATAACTTTTTAGGAAGTGACTTTCTTATTCTGAAGTAGAGAACACATCTGCTTACATTGACCACATCCAATATTTTACTGTCAGTATTGACAAAAGGACTGAATGATTCATTTCTGATCCTTTATGGTGTCCTGAAGATGGATTTAAAATATACCTTGCCATTTCAGTACATAAGGAGAGAAATCTCCAGGAAAAAGTGTGTTTGATTCTTAAAGCTAGTATTTATACTCTAGCAAGTAAAATGAAAGCCAAGTTGTCTATTTTTCCTCCTGTTTTTATTTTTACATTGTATGTGTGATTGCTGTCATAAGTCTTTCACAAGATTATCCAACATAGATAGCTGTAATTTCCTTTTACAACTCATAAAAAGGAAAAAGAACCTTTTATCAACATTGCCTTTCTAATGAAAATTGCAAAAGATTTCAACAGGATCTGCCTAAACATTTGTTTACTCCACACAAGTGGGGATCATTCCAAAAATCTAATAACATATTACAGTCTGTCTTCTTGGGGAGAGTTTATTCTTTTCTAGGATATATTTAGATTTCTGATTGACACGATGGAATAGAAGTGCAGCTGTAGCAAGCAGTATGCTAAATAGTTCAACTTTGGAATATGCTAAATTGAGTTTAACGTATGAGTCAGAAAGTTACAGTGAAAGAGCATTTCCTTTGTGTAATAAGGATTATTAATTTTAAAAAATCATGTGTTGAACCTTGAAAGGTTGTAAATTTACCTTTTTTCCTGGTAACATTGCTATTATTAAGTGATAAGAATCTGCATTTTTGCCCAAGAATTCTCCCTAGTTGGGGGAGTAGGTTTTATACATTTGTGTAATCTCACATTGCTTAATTATTTCAAGGAAGTTTTGTTTTGGGAGGTTAAAATTTTTTTAAAAAATGCTTAAGGTGTATGTTTTAGATGTTTAAAGTGGGTTCTAATAGATTAATCGTGGTAGATATGACTTTTTTTAATACTTTTCTATCAGCATTGATTATTTAGAAATGCAGGATATATCCAAAGTGGAATAATAATGGACATTTTAAAGTATTATGATTCTCACATATTGAACTTTGGGGTTTTAGTAATAAGTTTAATGAACTAGACTTTGTTTCAGGACATTTCATTTGTTCAGTTGCCACCTTGCTTTATCTTGTCAGGACAAATTAAGCATTCTCAGGCAGTTTTGTAAAATGCAAGTTAAGGTTGAAATAATTTTATCATCAGTGAGTCTGTGAAATACCATAAACTAAGTTAAAAAAAAAAAACCCTTTTTGTTTCTTTTTTGCTTATTTTAAATTTAAGAAGGTAAACTTGGTATATATTGCAGGTCACAGGTAAATGAACGGAGGGAATTCTAAGCTATAAAGGGTGTTCCTTTTTTAATTTCATTGCTGTTTTTGTGAACACATATTCTTGAATGAATTCTACCGTGTTCTGTTGCATTATGGAAAGAATTGACATTGAGAATCAAGAGCTGTAAGTTCTACACTGGAAATTTTGTGGCCTTAGGCAGATCTGTTAACTAAGGTTTCCCCATTTATGTATAAAACTTGATTTCAGGTGTAACTTGAAATTATTGAGAGAATCAGTCGGGTTGAGAACTTTACATTAAGCTACAATAAATAATAATTTTAAAAATTTGTAGTGGTACTGATTAAAATATGAAGCTAAAGGCCTGTTTTGTTTATATCATGATATCAATTGCAAAGGTAAAATATGAATAAGAATATTTTAAATATTATTTTCTTCCTGTATTTGCAGTCTCTTGCTACATTTTTCCTACTTTTATGAGAATAGTAACTGAAAGTAGTAGAAGTTTGAAAATGTCTCTGAGAATTTGTTCTTCAGCCATTGAGTTGCTCCAAGCTGTCTATGTTGAAGGACATTTTTTTATTCCAGTCCTCACACTGGTACCTTCATAAAATGCCATGAAAATGGATCACTAGAAAAACGAAATGGAAAAAAAATAAAAACTCTATTTTTTTCATTATTAGATTCAGTAGACATAAAATTACGGTGTCAAGTTACTACAAAGGTTCTCAAATGCTTACTTTGAATTTCCTTACTTAACTCATTGCAGCCATTGGGAGCAGTTCTGACTCAAGTCCATGGACCACACTTTGAGTAGCTTTGCTCTAAATCTTAAACCACAGTCTGTTTTGGAACATGAATGTGAAGTAGTTTTGAAATCAGAGGATCTGAGTATTGTAGAGAAGTTGTAATGATGAGGGGAATGAGTGAGAATAATATATTGTGTTGCCTAAATCATTAATACAAATACTTTTTCCAAAGGGGGGGACACATGTAATTTGCATTACACAATTTATCACATAATCAGGTACTTTTCAAATTAGGATTTTATTATTATTTTCCTTAAAATTTATGTATTTTTTATTTTTGTTTTCCTTTTGCCACCCAATAATTACTTATTGAAAACTGCTAAGTACTTGGCATTGTGCTGGATACTGCTAAGAATATAAAGATGAATGACATTCAGTTCCTTCTCTGCCATTAGTCTCTCATTGTCCAAGATTCCCAGGAGTAGTGGTACCATGGAGGAAGATATAGTTCTTAAAGGTCTTCGCAAACCTTTGCCAGGCTAATGAGCCAAGAAGTCACTTTCGTTACCTCCTCGTAATGTATTTTAAGTGAAATAACATTTTTTCACTTAATGTATTTTAAGTGAAATACATTCCCCCCTCCAAACAAAAGAAACTCTTGAAATTAGAGAATGCTGATTTATATAGTATTTTATATAGGTTCTGTATTTCACATAATGTTTTTAATGAAAAGCATGCTTGATGCATTCAAACTATAAAGTGATTCATACAAATTCATGTTACAACAGAACTTTTCAGGAGTATGTCATTTTGTAAAATAACATAAACCTGCATTAAGATTATTGTTGCTTGGGGGAAGTTTCTACCCTTTTTTGTTTTTTATATAGCTGTCTTGTTAATATCTATCTTTTAAGTTGAAAAATGTGCTAAGTATTTTTTTCCCCAATATACACCATGGACTTTTCTGGGTATAGTTTTAAGATACATGGCAGAGGATAGCAGACAGTGATGTGTTGGTTTTACCCACAGATATCTAAAAAAGATATTTTTCTTTTTTGGTTTTTGCTCTGACGAGATGATCCTTTAGAGGCAGGGCCATCAACAATCCATATGGTCCCTCTGTATAGATTAGAAAAAGGCACTCCTTCCTTAAAAACCATTACTGCCTACTGGGTAAATCCTAGCACTTTGGGAGGCCTAGGCAGGAAGACTGCTTGAGGTCAGGAGACCACCCTGAGCAAGAGGGAGACCTTATCTTTACAAAAAATAGAAAAATTGGCCAGGCGTGTTGGCACACACCTGTGGTCCCAGATACTCAGGAGGCTGAGGCAGGAGGATTGCTTGAGCCCAGAAGTTTGAGATTGTAGTGAGCTATGATCATCACCACTATACTCTAGCCGGGGCAACAGAGTGAGACCCTGTCTCGAAAAAGAAACAAAAACAAAAAACCATTACTACCGTCTGCCAGAAAAAATGTCATAGTAAACGTACAAATCTATGTTACAGTATGAATGGCCCTCCGATACTGTGTGTTGCCCGCACAACTGTAAATGATAGCCCTGCTTAGGAGCCATTTCCCTTATCCTGCAATAGTTTCCTTTGTGTAAATGGAAATGATTACTCCTACATGGTAATAAATGATATAAAATTGTCTTCCTGTTTAGAAGATACCACATCCAGTTATTGATACCTATTAGCCAAAATTTGTTTAAAATTTAGGTTAAAGTGAATGCAATTTTTGATGTTAAATGACTGTTCCTATTAAACTATGTTATTGAGAGTATAGTATTTATATATAGGAACTCTTTGAATAACATTAAATATTAACCTTGGACCTGCTTGCAAATTTTTTGGAAAACAGTGTTCTTAGCTTTAAATGTTTTTAAAGGTGAGTTATATATATTTTATTTTTTATTTTTTATTTTTTTGAGACAGAGTCTCAATCTGTTGCCCGGGCTAGAGTGCCGTGGCGTGAGCCTAGATCACAGCAACCTCAAACTCCTGGGCTCAGGCGATCCTCCTGCCTCAGCCTCCCGAGTAGCTGGGCCTACAGGCATGTGCCACCATGTCCAGCTAATTTTTTCTATATGTATTTTTAGTTGGCCAATTAATTTCTTTCTATTTTTAGTAGAGACGGGGTCTCGCTCTTGCTCAGGTTGCTTTCGAACTCCTGACCTCGAGCGATCCGCCCGCCTCAGCCTCCCATATATTTTTATTTTTTAACACAAGCTCTCCATGGTTAATGGTAGTTTGGATTGAATTTTCTTAATGTCTAGCCTACTAATTCATGCCGTTTAAAGGTTGTCTCTCCATTGTGTTGATTTGTTAATTTTGTAAATTTAGTATTATAAATATACTTGCTTCAGCTTGAATTTAGATGTAATAATGTACAGCTATATTTATTTAGGGTCACACAGCTTATAGGAGGCAGAGTTGGGAGTCAGTCCCTGGCAGTTTGGCTTTAGAGCCTGCATGCTTAAGTAACAGACCCTGATTGCAGGCTGATATTAATAAATAAATGCTATTCTCATTTTATAGATGGAAAAATTGGAGCTTAGTGATATTAAACAACAGATCCAAGGTTATACAAATACTGTGTCAATCAAGTTTCAGTTCTAAGGTCTATTTGACCTCAAAAGGGTGGGAGTATATCTGTCTGAGAGGGTCACACAAACTTAATTTGAAGATGGGGTTTGATCAGTGCCAAGAGTTCATTGCCATCAGCATGAATGTGGGAAACTGTGGTTCTTGTTGAGAAACATTGAGCAGTCAGATTTAGCAGAAATATACAGGGATTTAATGGCAGAAGTAAAGGTGGAAAAGTAGGAGGGGCTAGATCATGGAGAACCTTAGCATAGGACTAAGGAAATGAGACTTTAGAATATGATGGGAAACCATAAACCATTCACTTGGTTTCTTTTGGTATTGTCTCTAGCTAATCTCATTGAAATACTCTGTGTCTTTAGGAAGAGAAAAGATAATACAAAAACTTGGGCTTTCTATCATTGACACCAAAAAAAAAATCAGTTTGTTAATTCAAGTGAAAAATACAGGCTACCTAAGTTTTCACTTATTTTTCCACTATACTTCAAGCTCCTTGAAGAGACAGTTATGTGGTGATGAATTTGATGTACAGAACCCAGAATAATGCCTTTCTAAGGTTTTTAGAGAATTAGGCAGTAGGGAAAGAGACAAGTTAACTTAATTAAAATTCAAATAATAATATATTACTCTGCTTTTGGCATCAGATTGTTTCTAAAGAAGGTTGATGAAAACAGCTTATAACGTTTCAAATAGTTAAAGTTGTAAATCAATTCAAAATGTCTTAGAAACCACAATTTGCATAGTTTGCATAGTGAATTTGTAAAAGTATATTTGGTAAAATCTCAGAAGTTAGATTTGAGAGCATCTGTACTGAAAGCAGTCTGGTTCATCATAATTGTTGAAAGAGAGAACTGATGAGCAAAATTGATTTACTGTGTTCTTCACCACCTATATTTCATCATTGGTTCAGAATACAAAATACGTCTTTTGGGCTGGGCACAGTGGCTTACGCCTGTAATACCAGCACTTTGGGAGGCCAACGCAGGAAGATCATTTTTGAGGATCAACAAACACAATATGCCTTTGGCGCATTAGTCAACATATAGAAAACTATATGTGTATATATAATTTGTTTTTGTTTTTGTATTTTTTTTTGAGACAGAGTCTTGCTCTGTCGCCCACGCTGGAGTGCAATAGCATAATCATAGCTCACTGCAGCCTTGAACTCCTGGACTCAAGTGGCCCTCCTGCCTCAGCCTCTCAAGTAGCTAGGACTACAGGTGCAGGCCATCACACCTGGCTAATTTTTTAAGTTTTTTTTGTAGAGACAGGGTTTCACTGTGTTACCCAGGATGGTCTCAAACTCCTGGCCTCAAGTGGTCCTCCTGCCTCCGCCTTCCAAAGGGATTACATATGTGAGCCACTGCACTACCCTAAAATACAATTTTAAATACTGTGAGCCCAAAGGAAATTTTATGTCTTATCTTTTCTGGATTACAGAAGGCATTTAGAGTGTGCATTGTTTTCTCTGTAAAATTTTCTAAATGTGAAAAAAATAAAATTTTTAATTAATGCTTCTTCTATCCTTATATCTTTTTTTATCCCAGTTTCTCTGCGACATCACTTGAAAATGTTTTTATAATACTTCCTATTAAGTTTTATTTTCAGGAGAAACCTGTTGACTCACTATAAATGCTAAATTTCGTGAATTGTTTCCACTGATATTTCTTAAACTTAGTAGTTTGAAGCTAAAAATAGCTTCCTGTTGGTATATTAGACAAAAGAAAACTTACCTGGTCTTTCATCCTATCCTATTAAAACTTAGTAGAGAATGTGTTATCAGTCTAATTACAAAATATGTTATTTACAAATATATTTCAAATATTTGTCTTTTTTGTGTCCTTTAGAAAGTGACTGACTTCATGATATTTGATTTACTATGAGTGGTATAGGAAAAATGTTTTTCTTACTAAAACCACATGTTCTTACATTGGACTTTTTTTTTCCTCACAGGAAATGCTTTAGTCTTTTAAAAATTAGTCAGAAAGGAAAGGAAAATTGAAGGCGTATGCCTGGAAATGTTAACTTAAGTTTTAACTGACTTGCATTCTAATACTAAGCAAAATGATAAAATTGTCTTAGCCACCCAATTGTATAGCTATAAAATAGGCAAAATTATTAGAAAACAGCAAAAACATTTCCCTCCCCTAAAGAAATGCCCATAAAAACTTCATGTGCCATAGATGGGCAGAAAGCTGTATTTTATCACCCTTTCATATTTTCATGTCTCTAGCACTAGAAAGTTTGGGCTTTGGCTCGTACATCAGTGAAGTAAAAGAAGTCTTACAAGAATGCAAGACGGTAGCATTGAAAAGAAGAAAGGCCAGTTCTCGTTTGGAAAACCTTGGCATTCCTGAAGAAGAATTATTGAGGCAACAACAAGAATTATTTGCAAAAGTAAGTAATACATTTTAAATTATTTTCATCTAAATCCTACCCTGTTTGCTAGTAGAAATCATAATCGTACTGATTTCCAGAATCCCTTCCTGAGTCAATGTACATAACCCAGAGAATTCTTTTTCTAGCTAATCATTTGATTATAGAGTCCGATGTCTAGAGCTGACCAGTTTGACTCTGGTTTGTACAAAATAAATATTTTCAGCAATCTGTTTTCTAAAGAGAACAACTACAAATAACTATTAAGATTTTACTTCAGTGTTTTTTTCAGACAGAATGACCATTTAAAAGCATGACAAACATATCTACCAGGGCACGGTGGCACATGCCTATGGTCCCAGCTATTTGGGAGGCTAAGACAGGAGGATCACTTGAGCCGGGAGTTTGAGGCTGTTTTTTGCCACTGCACTCCAACCTGGGCAACATATAACCTGGGCAAAGATTCTTTAATATATCTTTAAAACACACTAATTTTTAAAAACAATTTTAAATGCCAGTAGAGCAGAGAAAGGGAGAAAATCTTTCTTCTTTCTTAATTGTCAAAATTCTAATGCCTAGTCTGTTCACAGATTAGAACCAAGTACTAATATCCCTTTTTTAAAAAAAAAAAGAAGAAGAAGAAGGGAAAGTATAGGTGAGGCTGTTTTTTCCCTACTAAGTTCTGGCCTCTCATTTGAAATTATATGGCAGTTTTGGGTTGAATAGAAGAGATGCGGTAGTAACCATTAGAACTGGAAAGTGTCATTTTAGGTAAACTCTTCCAGATTAGCTTCATAGCTAATCTCTCTACAGCTATAACAGTCTGATTTATACCAAAAACCATTTGAGTCTTAAGTGTTATTAGGCAGTTAGACACCAGATACCATTTAAACTTATGAGAACAATAAAAGCTTACTAACATTTATTGAGTTCTAACCATGTGTTAATCAGATTGCTAAGTAATTTACCTGTATTATCTCATTTAATTTTCATGGGGCACCTCATGATAGGAACTAAGGTGGAAAAGCCTTCAAAACAGGCATAAACACATGCAAACAATGTTATAATCCATATGAATATGAAATATCAAAGGAGGAGTAATGATTTTTTTAAAATGTTAATGGGGCTGGGCATGGTGGCTCAAGCCTGTAATCCTAGCACTTTTGAAGGCCACGGCGGAAGGATTAGTTGAGCGCAGGAGTTTGAGAACAACCTGAGCAAAAGCAAGACTCTGTCTCTACAAAAAATAGAAAAGTTAGGTGGCCGTGGTGGTGCATGCCTTATAGTCCTAGCTACTTGGGAGTCTGAGGCAGGAGAATCACTTGAGCCCAGGAGTTTGAGGCTGAAGTGAGCTAAAATGAGGCCACTGAAATCTAGAGCCCAGGCGTCAGAGTGATACCCTGACAAAAACGAAAACATGTTAATTAATGGCTTATTTTTTGATTCTCTGCTATTGTAAATCACCTAGAGGGTGCTGGTGCCAAATTAATTATTTGATGAAAAAAGAAGATACTCTGCTGGATATTTTACATACCTTACAGTTTTTTTTATGAAATAATATAAATTTTATTATATTTATTTACATAATAAGTAGAAGTAGAGAAACTTATGTAAAATTATTCATTCATTTATTCTACAGGTATTTACTAAAGTCCTCACTATTTACCACGCATTGTACTAGATGCTAGGTTTACAACAGTTAACAAAAGAGACATGGTTCCTAACGTTATGGACCTTAGTCTCCTGGGAAAGGTTGACTTAAATAAAATAGGTAAGTTTAGATAGTTAGGAAGTGTTGGAGTCTAAATGTCTTCTGACTCCAAAATCTGTATTCTTTCTATAATACCATGCTCTAGCTACTATTTTATCTGCTTAAATTTATTATGGAACTTTTAAATAGAATGTGCTTTAATCTTGCCAGGGCAAAATGTAAATAAATAATTGACTGGCTGCTGCATCTGTCTTCACTACTCCATGCCTATTATCTGTTCTTTGTTTCTCTTTATCTCTCTCTTTTTTTACCCTGGCATATGGGTGAATATCCCTAGTATGTCTTTGCTCTTGTGAGGACAATAAGCAAGAAGTAAAATTATTGGAGCTGTCTAGTACTTCTTCCCTAGAGCACTAAGTACTTAAGTTCTAAACATGAGAGGAACTGATATAATATCTTTTTATCACTTTCATTTTGTTTCACTTTTTAGGCTTTATTTTAAATACTAACACAATGACAGCCTCATTTTAAGCTGGTAGCAAGTATTTGAAAACTTAAAGTTAACTGCAAATTAAAAGTGAGTCATTTTAATGTGTGGGAGTGAGACTCTTAAAACATAATTAAAATCTCCAGAAGAAGTGAATTAGGAAATATATGCCTACTTACTTCTCTTTCGCACTCACATTTTAGAAGGAAAATACTTGGAATGGTTTGTGTCGGAGGAAAGAGAAAAAAAGAAATTAGAGTAAATATTACTGAAATTTTTTTAATTTGTGGAAATGAATACGATTAAGATTATACCATTCCACAATTTTTTTTAAAAAATGGGGTCTTACTATGTTGCCCAGGCTGGAGTGCAGCAGCTATCAACAGGTGTGATCATAGCAGACTACTGCCCCGAACTCCTCGGCTAAAGTCATCTTCTTGCCTCAGGCTCCCAAGTAGCTGGGCCTATAGGTGTGCACCACTGTCCCTGGCTCAATAATAATTTTTAAAGTGCTGGGCTAGGTGGCTCACCCCTGTAATCCTAGCACTCTGGGAGGCTGAGGCAGGAGGATCGCTTGAGGTCAGGGGTTCCAGACCAGCCTGAGCAAGAGCGAGACCCCATCTCTACCAAAAATAGAAAAAATTAGTCAGGCATGGGTAGTCCCAGCTGCTTGGGAGGCTGAGGCAGAAGGATTGCTCGAGCCCAGGAGTTTGAGCCTGCAGTAAGCTATGCTGATGCCACTGCACTCTACCTGAATATCAGAGCCAGACTCTGTCTCAAAAAAAACTAAACAAACAAAAAACCAATATTTAAAGACATAGGAGTACTTTTATGTTCAGAGAAAGGTATGAGAGCCGATATGGGGCCATGGTACCTAAAAGTCAATTAAATTTGAAATGTAACTAGCACATGACTTTGCAGACCATTTGCTAAATTATAAGACATAAATTACAAGATCAAATACCTTTGCGATAAAACCTTTTTAGAGACTTGAAATTATTTGAATTTTTTTCCATGTTACAAAATTAAACCTATTTGTAGTTGATGAGGTCACAAAGTGAGTATTCTTAAGTTAATTAAATTCACACATTTGGTTTGCCCTATCATTTTCTTATGAATGCTTGAAATGTGGTTTTTTTTTTTTTTTTTTTGAGACAGAGTCTCACTCTGTTGCCCGGGCTAGAGTGCCATGGCATCAGCTTAGCTCACAGCAACCTCAAACTCCTGGGCTGAAGCAATCCTTCTGCGTCAGCCTCCCAAGTATCTGGGACGACAGGCATGCGCCACCATGCCTGGCTAATTTTTTTTCTATACAGTTTTAATTGGCCAATTAATTTC
>CAUYRT010029803.1:0-26720 GCA_963574885.1 Lepilemur ruficaudatus
CAAAAGGGCCCCCCCCCCCCCCCCCGTCTACCGATGAATCAATCAGTGACTTCTAAACACAGTAGGGAGTGCTTGATTAGTAAATAAGCTGGCCATAGGCATCCTTCAGTTCTCACTGCACAGCAGGAAACCTATTCTGCATAAATAATCACAAACACCTAGATTACTATAAAACTCCCTTTTTGGTTTCTTTCTGTGTCATGAGGAACCATTTTAATATATTCCTCTAAAATTATTACTTGGAAACCAGAGCCAAGTATGGTTTTATATAAATCACCAAGGATCACAAGCTAACATATAGAAGATATAGTTAAGAACAAAGCATTTATCAGAGGCAAATACAAAAATTTGAAAATTGTAAATAGAAATTTTTTTTAAAAGAATTTCATTTAAAGAAAGAAACTTTAGGTAACTAAGAATGTCATTGTCTTTATATTCAAAGTTGGCAAAGAAAACTGCTATTTTTATTTTGGAGTTTAAATGGATGTGCTAATTTATGGCCAACAGTTTTTGATGAGAATTAGAGAAAAATAGATAATTCAATGGAAGTTCTTTCTTCAAATATATGGTAAAATTTTAACGGGATTTGGAGCTTAAAAAAAATGAGCTACACAAAACATTTATTTAAAGCCATAAAAATAAGCATCACATGTACTCACCAGCAAAATTGGTTTTACTGATCAATACCTAAGTGGACATATAGGAATAACATTTATTGAGCATCGGGCAGATGGGAGGGAGGAGGAGGGGATGGGTATATGCATACCTCATGAGTGTAATTCACACCATCTGGGGGATGGACACACTTGAAGCTCTGACTCAAGGGGGGAGGGGGGCCAAGGGCAGTATACATAACTTTAACATTTGTATCTCCATAATATGCTGAAATAAAAATAAAAAATAAAAAAAATATTAAAAAAAACCCCACAACATAAATAATGTAGTAGATTATATTTTAGTCAACTTTTTAAAAAGAAAAAACCCAGAAAATCAATCCAGGAATATCTCAGCTTTACCAATGCTGAGGTGTGCTCTTTCATAGTGTGAACTAAAATACTATTTTAAGGCTCACCCCCTCACCAGAGAACTGAATAGACCCCCTCGTGGCCAAAGGAATATCCTAAAACTAAACTGTCTGCCAGGAGGAGGGAGGTCAGACATGCCTCATCATGCCCCCTTGCCTTCTTGGAGACGTCCTTTGTGACCCATTAACAGGCCTAAGGGTATGCAAGACAAACCTGCAGGTCCTTGATTTACACAACAAATCTATGTCCGGTGGCTTATCTCTGATAAACAGCTCCTTATGTTGAAACATTTCAAGACTTTAGACAAAGCTTCATGTCTTTAACCAATTACAAGCCAAAGAATCTTCAAACTCACCTTTAACCTGTAAGCCCCCCACTTCGAGATGGCCCACCTTTTTTGGCCAAACCAATGTATTCCTCCTAAGTGTTGATTTATGATTTTACCCGTAACCTCTGTCTCCCTGAAATGTATAAAACCAAACTGTAACCCAGCCACAGGGAGTCCACTTGCTCAAGGCCTCTTGGGCGTGGCTCCGCGTCATGGTCCTCAAATTTGGCTGGGAGTAAATCTCTTTAAAATTATTTTACAGAGTTCAGTTGTTTTTCCATTGACAATACATGTCAATAACACAGAGGCTTTGAGGCTATAAAATTAAAGCCTATGACTCACAAGAATGGTCCAGTTTAAAAGTATACATTTGAGAATTCTCAAAACTTACATGTTGTTTAAATTTTTGATACTGGATGAAACATGCGATAAATTATAGTAAATAAAAGAAAGCAAGAGAATGTCATGTGAAGACAGATGCAGAAAGCAGACAGAGGCAGAGATTGTAGTTAGGTTTCTACAAGCCAAGGAATGCCTGGCACATCCCCACATTTAGAGATAGTGCTCATGAAGAGAAAAAGGAAACCAGGAGGTGACCAGGATGGTCTCTAAACTTGAGAAAGTCTTCTTCCTGACTCGAGGCCCTAACTTCCTTTTACCTTGAGCATTTGCTTTTGAAAGCTTGTAATTGCAAATTCTTTCTCGGCCCCTTTAAGATGTAAATGTTTTAAAAGTTTTTCTCAAGGACCTTGGAGACATTCCTTTGAAATGCCAAGGCACTCTCAGGGAAGATAGTGCCCTTATCTCCCAGTCTGTGTGGGTGAATAAGAATGTAATTTAAATGGGCCCCTGGCTCCAAATTAAAACTACCTCCAGGGAAGATAAGAGAAAGTTTACCTTCCCTTAGGGTGAGGCCAATTAATGAACACGGGTGACCTTTGACCCCTACCCCAACTCAACTCATAAAAACTCTGAGACCCTTTGTTTCAGTGGAGTTGAGCTTGGACTGAGTTATGGCCTCTACTCTCTTGCAATAGCCTTGATCAAAGTCATCCTCTTCTGTTTAACTTTGTCCGATTCAATTTTTCTTTTTGCAGAAGTTATAGGCAAACTCTGACAAGTCTTTGTTATGTAAGGAAATGTGAAGACATTTTTAAAAAAGAGAGCACAGTACATTCAATTATAAAATCATTGGTAAAGTAAGATTAGTAAAGAAATAACCATTGGAATTACCAACTTAGAGATAATTGGTGACTTTTGTGGGGTGGTGGCAGGGCAATTTTATTTAAATGGAGGAAGAGGAAAAAATGAAAGAGGAGATTATTGGTAAAACTGGAGAGAAATGGTGCAGAAGCTGGAAAAGGAAGTTGAATCAAAAGACAGCCCCTTCCTCCTTTGAGATGGGAAAAAGAAGACTGGTTGAAATCAATCAATATTGACCTGGAAGTCAAAGATGAAGGTAAAAGAAAATTATTTTGGAGCAATTCAATTGAGTAAATGATGTGGGATGTGAAGGAGGGATGGGATCTCTATGTAATATCAACGTTTGCAGTGGCGGAAAAACTTAAGGTTGCCATTTGAGGATGAGAATAGTAAAGCAGGGTTAGACTCTTAGTAGAGAAAAAATATGAGATAGCTATTAACATGTAAGTTAGAGAGGTTGAGATTGCTATCAACACCAGTGCTCAAAAGCACTTAGCACATGTAAATTGGTAATCCTGCATTTCAAGTATGTCTTCAGTGGCATTCAGCACGGATTAGGTGAAAAATTGGACTTAAGTAAGGTGACAGTTTTACCACACAAGTATGGAGAATAAGATGAGTAAAGGGCATTGCTGTGTGTGCAACAGAATGATTACAATGATTTACCATAAAATTTAAAGTCTGAGAACTCAAGAAGGGTTAACAGGTTAACAGACAGTGAAAATAATAGGATAAATGGATTGAAAAACTTAGTGAAAGTCAAAGGACTGTTGAGGAATTAAAAGAAGATGGTGGATGAAGAGCGAGAAGTTTGCAATTTGAAACTATGGAGGGAATGAAGTATTGGCAATGAAAAGGGAGTGAGAAATTGAAAAGGGTAGAAACAAGGATCATTATAAGAGAAAAGCTCAATAAACTAAGAGTCCTAGACATTAAATATTTCACCTATATGGATCTTGAAATCAACAATAAAAGAAGAGAGACCAAAAATGAACTACAATCACTCTTTTACTAATGATACGTAACTATGTCTTTCATTTTATAAAATTAAAACTGATGCTAAATTAGGGTTTGCAGTTTGTTAGAAGTCAAACCGTAAATTTGTATACTGTAAAATATATGATTTTTTAAGAATAGTAATGAATTTCTCCAGATTTTAAATAATAATCTCTATAGCATACTGCAAACTATTTTTCTATAGGGAATACAGTTTTCATTGAAAAAAGTGGGACAAACAAAAACTTTGAAAAATTAACTTTTATATTAATAATATAATAAGCTAATATGGTAAATATTAGTAACCTATATTTGAGATACATTTTTACTTCATTTATTTATTTATTTATTTATTTGAGACAGAATCTCATTTTGTTGCCCTGAGTAGAGTGTCATGGCATCAGCCTAGCTCACAGCAACCTCAAACTCCTGGGCTCCAGTGATCCTCCTGCTTCAGCCTCCCAAGTAGCTGGGACTGCAGGCATGCAGCACCATGCCTGGCTAATTTTTATATTTTTAGTAGAGACGGGGTCTCACTCTTGCTCAGGCTGGTCTCGAACTCGTTAGCTCAAGCAATCCTCCCGCCTGGGCCTCCCAGAGTGCTAGGATTACAGGTGTGAACCACCAAGTCCAACCGAGATATATTTTTAAATAATAACCTTACAATAGCAGATGTGTTGTTATTTAGAATTCTTTAAGCTTATGAATACTTTACTAAAATATCATAATGAAGGTGTTCAAAATCAAAATATTTATAAAACATAAATTTTATATATGAATGCCTTTTAATAATTCAAGAAAATTTAGTTTAAAAATTAATATTTTTTTCAATTCAAGTTTAGCCTGAGTAAAATGAGTCCCTTAGTACATAGATTGGGCAAAATGACACATTGTTAGAAGATCCATCAAGTGCATTCACTGCCAGCATTTGAAGGAGTTAAATATACATAAAATACAATGAATATGCATTATACATTTTATTCTCAAGATGAATTCCTAACTCTTAAAAACATAATCCATAGGTTTTTTTTTTTTTGTAAAGGGAGGAATACACTAATTTAAAATGATTTCAAGTAGTGCATTAGTCTTATTATTTTTAAAAGTTGTAAGAATGTAAAAATACTTGGATACTGTGAAGTTGAATGGCTATTATGTAGCTTTCTGCCATGTGAGTCCTAGTGAATTCCATGTATTACATATTTTTGTAAAGTTTTATTACTTTTAAGTAGTTTCAACCAAATTCAACAAAAATATATTCTTAAAAAGTCTACGTGACACTCACTCTATTTAATCAATAAACAGTGGTTATATTTAATATGGCAGGGTTCAATTTCTCATTTTTACATTGTTGAGTTTTGTGATCATATTCTCTTTGAGGAGAAAAACATTAATAAGATAACTTGGCAGAGACCATTTTATATCATTAATACCTTAGAGCTCCAAGATTCTATGAACAATTTAGATTTTATTACATTTTTCATGTGCTTGAATGTCCTTAAATAGAACTTCAAAGAAACATTAATTTTGATCTTTGTTAACAATATCAACAAATCAGTTCTAAGTAAATAGCCTCAAAATTATCCACATTATAAGAGATTAGCAATTAGAGAAGTTTGAACAATGAAAGTTTTTTATTATTTCTGAAACTCTCCATTAAAATGGAAAATATTATGAAGTAAGTTTCAATCATTGCTGCCCATTACTGTCCAGAGAGTCACAGCAATGAAGGGGACATAACATTACCTTCAGGTAAAGAAAACAGCAGACTTGATTCATATAGGCTCAGTATACATGATTGTACATTTAAAGTAAATATTTATTAACTTTTTTCAGTAATCAGAATTGTTCATGTTTTTACCAATTAACACAGAAATAAGGGAGTGCCTATTTCTTCATTTTGGGTACTATGGATCACATTTGATCAAATCACATTTGTAACCTTTACTCCTATGCCAAATTTCGCGGTACATTGTTTTATAAAGAAACAAAAATAATAAGTTATTATGGTTTTTTAAGAATTTGTAAGGAGAAAACACATATTAACATTTTAATTGTTTAGATGAAAACAAATATGAGGTTCTAGGAAGTCAATTTAAATAGCATCTACATGCACAAACACCCACATGATGGATACATACATACTCATTTAACCCTATTTTACCTGATAATAATTTCCAAAGCCTGAATTTTAGCTTTATGACAACTAATAATTAACAATTTTATTACATTCAAAGTTTTCTAAACTAATATAAACTGTCACTAAAATAGTTTACTAGATCATGTTTTTTGAATTGTAATAAAATTTGGAGCAGGACTCTTTAAGCCGTGTCAGTGTTTTCCAGAATATACTCTACGACCATTATCTAAAATGTCTTAGGTTATATAATGTCGCTGCAAAAAAAAAGACATTGCAAAAAAGAATGCTTTGTAAGATAATGAAATAATGTGGGAATGATTCATTCTGCTCTGTTATTTATGGTAATCTAGGTTCAACATTGCATTAAAAACACATATTAGACATTAAATTTCCAGTTTTATTGAATTTGACAAATTTAATTAAAAAGACTTATTGGGCCTCACACATTTTAGAAATTACTGGGAAATTAGAACTTTCTCTTTTTTTAAGTTTTATGATGCAAATTGGCAAATTGCTTATCCTGATAATTCTTTTCCTTCATGCTTCATATATTCATAGATTTAGCCATCATGGACCATATATTAAACAAGTATTACAGTAAGTTTGCATGAGCACTTTGTTTCATCTCCCTTTGTCTTTTAGTTTATTTTTTATAAAATGATTAAATTATCCATATCTTCTTCCTATTTCAAATTGATTATGCTATTATTCAAAATAATGTGGTTCTCTCCAAATTTAAAGTGCAGGAAGAATATTGACAACTAGGCAGTCTTGTTGAGACTGATAATTTTTGAGACTAGTTACAGTCTTAAATTCTGATAGCTCTCACTAAATGGCAAAGAAGTTTATCCTATTAGGATGAGTGTAAATCGAGAACAATTTTCTTTTGACATTGCCATTTGAGACAAGTAAAACCCTCGTTTGTGAAATGTATCTCTCATTTAAAATGTAGATATAAAGCTTACTTAAATATGTAAGTTCTTGTTGACATTAGGATAAAAATATAGAACACAAGAACTAAATACTTGTGTATCAACTAATGGAGAGTCCTATCACTACTTAGAACATTGCAGATTTAAAATTATGTCAACCAAAGAATAATAAGGACAATGACAAAACACAACAAAGCAGCAGCAACAACAAAACTTCTGCGTGTACATATTTATATGATCCTGTAGAAATGTGAGGCAAAGAAGCACCTCAGAATAATTGGTCACTATAGTGGAGAATGGAAGGTATGTATATAATCTTTTCCTAAATGCAACTTTTCTCATTTTACTAAAACCAAAATTATCTAAACATTAATCTTAAAAATAAAATAAATACTATTTTTTCTTCTATAACTCAATTATTTAGATATTACATTATATCCATTATTTTAGCTATGGTATTGACCACTCCATTTTTGTGACCATTGATAGATGAATGGATAAAAAATGTGATTATTTATAGCTATAGCTATACATATAGATAGATAGATATACATTGGAATATTATTCAGCCTTAAAAAGGGAGAAAATCTTGCCATCTGTGATAACATGAATGAACCTGGATGACATGGTGTATGAAATAAGGCAGACACAGAAAGACACCTCCCACATGGTCTCACTTATATGTGAAATCTAAAAAAGTCAAACGCATATAAATAGAGTAGCAGGCCGAGGCGGGTGGATCGCTCACTATATATATGTACGATTATGTCAATTAAAAAAATAAGACCACAAAAAAAAGAGTAGCAGGATGATTAACAAGAGTAGAGGGTTGTAAAAAATGTGGAGATGTAGGTCAAAGGGTACAAGGGTACAAATTTGCTGTTATAAGATGAATAAGTTCTGGAGACCTAATGTACCGCACAGTTACAATTGTTAATTAAATGTGTTGCGTACTTGAAGTTTGCTAACAAGTAGATCTTACCACTTACACACACACACACACACACACACACACACACACACACAGAGGTAACTATGTGACATAGTGGATATGTTAATTACCTTGATTGTGCTAATCATTTCACAATGTATATACACATATATCAAAACATCATGCTGTACACCTTGAGTATACAATATAATTTTTATTTGTTAATTGTACTTCAATGAAGTTGAAAAAAGAAAAATAAAAATATGTAACAATGGCATTAATGACATTATTCCTCCTTCTAATGTAGAAATATACCTTAGGACTATACGCACATCATCACATTTCGATTGGCCTCATTCTTTATTGTAATATTCTATTACAATAATATTGAGTTGTTGATATAAACAGTGACCTGTTGATGGGCATTTAGTTTGCTTCCAAATTCTTTGGTATTATATGCAATATAACATTATATATATATATATATATATATAGTAAAACTGTTTAAGAAATAAAATAAATGAATGATTAAAACTGAAACAATAGCAAAGGCACCAGTAACTCTAAGGGGAATATGCTGGAATAGCTGAGAGATTCCAAGGTTGTACTGCAGTACTAAATCTCAAAGGACCAGGAATCAGAACTGTTCTAAAGATCTCAGATATATTTACAAAGATTCCCTTCAAGTGTTTCCATTAAGAGATACCAGTCCAAGCTCTTAATATCTTAGATTAGTTTTCCACATTAAAGAAGGAAAAGGAAAAAAAAAATGATAGTTATGGTGCAGGATAAGTTTCTACATTTAAATTTTCCCTACCTCTGTTTTATTGGTACAATTGAGAAACAGCTGCTAGAGGCACTTCCTCGCATATTAAGGGTTATTCCCAGAGAAAATAAGTTTGGTATTAGACAAGCAGCCAAACCAAGATATAGTTAATGCATTTTGATGCCAGGGGATTCCAATATTTGCTCTGAGGATTATTAATAATCCTAATCATAATATATTGAGCACAGTCTGTGCCAAATTACATACTGTATAAAATATCTTGTTTAATCCTCAAAGCCAACCTGCAAGGTAGGTAAGATTACAAATAATCCCCATTTTATAGATGATGAATCTAAGGCTTACATTATTTCATTAGCAATATTCTAATATGTTCCCATGTGTATAATTTTCCCTCTGTTGTCACATTTATATTGAAGAGTTCCACATTTATTGTGATACACTTGGTATACATTCAGTAATATCATTATGTAGTGAATGACTAAAATGCCGATTAACTGTATTGAAAATAAGCAAATTTTTACATGAATAAGTTTGAAAAGGCTGAACTTATTTCTTATAAAGGAAGACTGTACAAACCTACTTGGACAATGATTTTAATGATGTCATGAGAGAAAATAATCTTATACTTCATCAGAATCAATATAGCATTATTTGTATCTGTACCTATATCTATACTTAAATCTACATCTATGGCCATGCTTATACATGTACAATCATGTACCACATAAAGACAAAGACGTTTCTGTCAATGACAGACTGCATATACAACAGTGACCCCATAAGATTATAATAGAGCTGAAAAATTTCTATCTCCTAGTGATGTTATAGCTCTTGTAACGTCATAGCACAATGCATTACTCACACGTTTGTGGTGATGCTGGTGTAAACAAACCTATTGCACTGACAGTCACATAAAAGTATAGAACATACAATTTTGTACTATCATACAAACTAGTATTTGATAATGATAATGAATGACTGCTACAGGTTTATGTATTTACTATACCAATTTTTAAGTGTTATTTTAGAGGGCACTCCTTCTACTTACAAAAAAAAATGTTAACTGCAAAATAGCCTCAGGCAGATCCTTCAAGAGATATTCCAGGAAAAGGCAGTGTTATCATAGGAAAGGATAGCTTCAGGCATGTTATTGCCCTGGAAGACCTTCCGGGGGACAAGATGTGGAGGTGGAAGACAGTGATATTGATGATCCTGGCTCTGTGTAGGCCTAGGCTAGCATTGAGTGCTTGTTTATATCTTAGTTTGTAACAAAAAATTTAAACTTGTTTAAAAAATTGAAAATAGAAATACGTTTATAAAATAGATATAAAAATAAAATAGTTTTATATAGCAGTACATTGTGTTTGCATTTTAAGCTAAGTGTTATACAAAAGAATCTAGAAGTTAACAATAAAAGTTTATAAATAAAGAAGTTATAGTAAGCAACAGTCAATTTATTATCGGAAAAAGAAAAATATTTTCTTATAAATTTAGTGTAGCTTAAGTATATAGTGTTTATAAAGTCTACGGTAGCACACAATCATGTCCTAAACCTTCAGATTGACTCACCACTGACTCTCTGACTCACTTAGAGCAACTTCCAGTCCTCCAAGCTCCAATCTTGGTAAATGTCCATATAGATGTACCATTTTTTATCTTTAAGACTATATTTTTATTGTACCTTTTATATGTTTACATATGTTTAGATGAACAAATACTTATGATTGTGTTAAAATTGCCAATACTATTCAGTATAGTAACATGCTCTACAGGTTTGTAGCCCAGGAGCAATGCTGTATGTACTAGGTGTGTAGTGGTCTGTACCACCTAGGTTTATTATTCTATGAAGTTTGCACAATGACAAAATCACCTAATGATGCATTTCTCAGTATATATCATCCTTAAGGGATCCATGACTGTATCTGCTTTTACATTTACGTTTCTATCCATGTATATATGTGCATCAACATCTGTAATTATATTTATTCATAATTTGTCACAAAACAATAAATATCATGCCATGCTTTTTTCGCATCAAAAATTCCAAAAAAAAAATAATAGTGTAACAATACTTGAAGATCTTTGAGTTAAGATTATCATAAAGAAAAAATTATAGCAATCTCAATTGCTTTCATATATTATAATATCAGGCATATGTCAACAATAAATCTGTGTCCAAAATTGCATATAACATTAACAAACATATTTTACATTCTCTTCTTAGAAGCAATATTGTGTGTGTGTTCATTTTATATTCTTAATCTAGAAAATATAGAATGACCAATTTTTAAAAAATTCTTAAGCTAACCGGTATTAATAGATTAAAAAGCTCACTCTCCAAAAAGTCCTCCTTGCATGTACTATTTGTTTTCTTTTGTTATTATTATTTCATAACATTAAGGCTGTACAAACTCTTTGGTTATATATATTGCCTTTGCACCACCTGAGTGAGAGCTATAATTATGCCCAGCCCCCAGACATTGCCATTAGGTGTGAATTTACCCATCCCCTCTGTGCCCCTCCCACCTGCCTGTCACCCTGTGAATGTTAATTCCATATATACTATTTGTTTCCTACATCATTTCCTTTTATTCCTTAAAGTAATAATAGTTTCTGAATAGAAATAAATCTTAGAGGGATGGGATAAAAAAGTAATTCCTTTTGAAGACATATGTCTCAAAAAAAAAAACGTGTGCCCTGGTCAAAAATTATGAGTTAGCCTCACTGTAGGTTTATGTGAATAAAACAGGGTATTTTTCAATTGCTGAATGTGATGATTAATTTTGTGTGTCAACTAGATGGGGCTAACAAATGTTTAGCTAGTGGGTACAATGTTGTTTCTGGGTGTGTCTGTCTATGAGGATGTTTTTGGAAGAAATTAGCGTTTGAATTTTAGACTTAGTAAATAAGATGATCCTCACCAATGCAGCTGGGCCTTAAAACAAAAAGGCAGAGGAAGGGTGAACATACTCTGTGCTTAAGCTGGCACATCCATCTTTCCCTGTTCTCATGGGTGCTTCTTGTTCTGGGGCCTTCAGACTAGAACTGGGACTCACATCATTGACTGTTCTGGTTCTCAGTCCTTCTGGTTTGGACTGGAACTTTGCCACAGGATTTCCTGGGCCTCTGCCTTGCAGACAGCAAATTGGGGGACTTCTCAGTCTCTTTAATTGGCATGAGCCAGTCCCTCATAATAAATCTCTTTCTATATATCTATATGTATCCTGTCAGTTCTGTTTCTTTGGAGAGCCCTTACTAATATACTAAAATCTCCTTTAAATTTGATATGAGACAGAAGTACAGATTTCAAAATTCTGTGAATCAAATCAAAGGGTGGGAATACTTAATGGCATGCATCGCCTGCATAGCAGGCACCCAATCTTACTTTTACTTTATTTATTTATTTATTTTTGTAATGATGGTTTAGGGGACACAACTGACAGACATTCAACAACTATTAGGAAAAGAGTAATTTGACATTCTATGTTTGATTCATGATTTTGACCCATAATAATAGATGTATTATATTAAGGACATAAAGATATGCTATTCTTCCTAGTTGACTATTTTTTAAAATAAACTAAAATAATTTTAAGGGCATAATTTTTATTTCTTTCTGATATCAGTATTATATTCTTTTTATAACACATACATTTTTGTGTTATGTCCACAAATTAAAATTTTCAGAATGCAACTGAAGACCAAGTGGTAATCTGGGCACAAGAGAAAGCCATTGTGTCTATAGAAGAGTCTCAATATCTGCAGAAATATTAGTGCTAGGGCAATGGGTGGATCCTGCTTTAAGTGCAGATGGAGGTTGGTTTAGTTCACAATTAATTTTTTCTAATGACATCAATGTCTTGCTAAGTTATCTCTACCACCCTAAAACTTGATGAATATTCTGCTGCTTCCAGCCGCAAACATTCTCTGTATGCCCACAACACTTCTTAGCTAAGATGGTTTTGGTTCTCCTCTCAAGGGTTTTACAGTCAACCTTGGGAAATAAAACATAAAAAGGACATAAAAGCAACGATTGAAAAAAACAAAGAAACAAGGAAATAGAAAGTTTAATAATTATAGAATACAAACAAAACATGTTCATTAAGTCAATAAGCAGAACAGGTAAATATGGCATTAAAATTAGATTGTCAAATTAAGCTTCATATAAAAACTAAATATATGATAACCACAAAACACATTTCTTATTACTACCATTTCCTCATTGCTTTCCATTTTATTAAATGGCAGTACCATCCACATAGCTGCTAAAGAGAGAAATTTGGAATTATTTTTAACTTTCTTCTTCCTTAGTTCTGTCACCAAATCTTGCTACCTCAATTTAAAAAAAAAAAAAATCCTTTAGATTGCAGCAACTTCCCTCTACTGTTACTGATAACTACTCCTTCAAGCTGTCACCTTCTTATGAAACCTTGATCCGTATAGTAACCATCTAATGGGCCTCCTATATCCGTTATTCTCCTATCAATTATTTGTACTACAAGCAAGTTTACAATCATTGTTATAGTCTTTCTCTGATTTGCAATTGATCGGTGTCTTTTCTCTGGGTATGTTACCTTCCAAAAAGAAATTCTAATTGTGTCAATTAGTACTCTTTGAAGTAAAATTAACTGAAACAATTGAAACTAGTATAGCCAAAAAAAGAGGCTATGGGTCATCTAAAATTATAAGTTCACGAGTAACTCAAATAATGTCACAAAGAAGAATTTCTCTCCGTCTATCTTTCCTGCCCTGTTCTAGTTTATTTCCATTCCCAGAGAAACTCTCCTCTTATGAATGACTGTGATCCTAGATTATAGTCTTGTAGCTCCAAATTCATTCATTGGTAAGGTGAAAATGTCTTCCTCTCGATATTTGAAAAAAAAAAATTCAGCTTGGCTGACATTGTATCAAAATATCTAATATAACCATTCTGAACCAATCTCAGGGGATGGAAAGTACTAATTAACTTAGCTTTAGGCCACATGTTCAACTCCATGGTGTGGGGAGGGTGAGCAGAAGCCTCTTGCCTGAAGTCAACTGAGGAAAACCTTGACGTACTGCCACATTGTGGTGGTGTCAACACGATGAATTTATGTATTGAAAGAACCCTGACGTTGAGCATGTAATAAATTTAATAAAACCTAGCCCAGGTTTCTAAATGACAGCCCCTCTAGAAGATGAGTTATGCACACTTCTTGCTACTCTTTAAAGTTATATAACAGAAAAACGAATAGAAGAAAAAATGTTGTGGCTTTATCCTATATTGCCAAGGAAGTGAGTAAAGAGTCTGAGATAAAAATGATAATAGATTAAAAATAATTAATTTTAGAGTAAATAAAACATGCAAACAGCCGCTTCTGGGTGAAAAAAATTAAAAGAAATATTGATGCAAGTTTGACAATATCAAAGAGAGGGGGAAAAGTAAACATTGTTTATTATTTTTATATATAAATATAAATATAATAATATATAAATATTTATTATATTTATTACCTGAAAGAACAGGTAATATCTTTCTTGAAAGGATACATAACTTAAGAGAGAACATTCTTCCCAAAGGTTTCATGCTTTAGAATAAAGATATAAAAAATCATTTAAATAAGAACTACAGATAAGATGATATATCAAGAGGATGAGTTTAAAAAGTAGACTGCAGAACTATGTAAAGCATGCAGAGTGTCAAACTTATATTAATATAGTTAGAAAACTATGAATAGATTATAAAAATGGCACACAATAGACATCTGTGACAATCAAATTACTGAAAAAGAGTTAAAGGCATGTCTTAAGCGACAGAAGTTATAGGTAATGATTTAAAGGTGATGAACCCAAGATATGTACAAGTAATAATAACATTAAAAACACTGAAAGGGGTAAAAGACATGAGACATGATGGACTTCATCATTCAAATCACATTAATATAAACTTCTAAAATTAAATATTTAATTTAAAAAAGATTGATTCCAACTTCTGAATGAGTTTAATTAACTCATTTTTAAGCTTTGAGGAAGTATTCATTATATATTTTGTGGTAAGAAAATATGTATTGGAAGAAAATTGCTTACTGCAACATTTCATTAAAATGAAATTTTGTTTTTATTAGTTTTACATTGTATCTATAAAACAGATGAATTTTTAGTAGCATCTATCCTTTGATATAGCTGATATTTGCTTTGGATATATTTAGTCAATTTTATCAAAGTTCTATGTGTGCTGGAAAGGAATGTATTTCTTAAGTATTCAAATTAGTGTAGCATGTATATGCATGAAATAAAGCTTCTTTTCAAATTAATTGTTCTAGAAGATCTCTCTAGTATATCAAATTCTGAATAAAGTCTGTTAAAACATTCCATTGTGATTTTGAGTGTGCTGATTTTTAAGTTTTAATATTCACTTTTCTGGAGGGATTTTTTTTCTACTTTAGATAACTTTAGACCTCGTTAGTAGATACTACACCAATAATATAATTATTCTTATAGTAATAATTATAGTAAGAATACTATAATTCTTATACTTCTCTGTGAAAGTTCCCTTTTGTTGATGATCTACAGACTCCCCCATCCCATAAATGCTGTTAACTTAAGTTCTTATTTACAAGTGATATTTGGGCTGTATATTAATATTGTCATTATCTGGAGTTTGGCCGTTCCACTTCTTTTAATTTGTGTGTCTGCTACATCTTACCCATCATGCTCTATGCTTCTGGAGTGAGAGCTCATATTTAGAGTATTTTTTCAAACAGAAATACTGAGAAGCTTGGGTTGAGTCTGTGTTTCTGTAGAAGAACTAGCCTATGTTTACACGGTATTGTAAGAGTCTTATTGTTCCAGATGCAATTTGTCTGGGAGTAGAAGACGGGGCAAAGGATTTCTGGATTATGTTATTTAGTATAAATTCTAACTGCAAAACTCCTCTGATGCTCAACATCATAGTTATGAATTCTAAGAGAGAATTAGTTTTGTACTCATATTTCCTAAATCTTACCTTATATGCATCTTTATTGCAATCTTAGTCCCAAATCTTCATTAAGAGTTTTATCTCCTATTCCCATAAAGGTGTATATATGGTATTATATGGTATAATATAATTGTTCCAGAACATTTTGTAGTTTAGTATAAAAAGAAAAAAGACCACACAAGTAAAATAGCATCCATAGATTTTTTTCTGCAAATATTGCGTTTCTGTTGAAAGAAGTGGCGTGTGACTATCAAGAATCCATATATATATAAATGTATGTATATATATATGTATAATTAAAATCATCATAATCCCATACCCCAATGCTTATAGTTCTTCAAATGATTTTTGAATTCCATGACTCCATCGTGCATTTTCTGCCTCCATACTCAGTATTAAGAGAGCAATCCCAATGCAAATGCCACTCCTTCATCAGCTCCCACAGAGAATCCACTTAAACTCAGTACATTTTGAGTTTAACTTTACCAAAGAGTTCTCTTTCCTTGGCAAAGATATTCAAATCACTGAGTCAGTGATATTCTATCATCCTGCAAGTTTCGCTGTCCTCCTTCCTTCATCCTCTTTAAATTTATAACATGTCCCCTCCACCTCCACACACTTTGTTCACTCAAAGAATTCTTCTAACATCTAAGACGTCTATAGAATAAATTTATATGCCCAAATCCTTTTAAAATGAAATTTTAAAGGATATTTTACAAAAATATCCTTTTAAATATTTAAGAATATTTTACAAAAAAAAAAGTAAAATAAAATACCCACAGTTTCTTAAGAGGGGTTCCATGACAAATGTTTCTGGGGAAACTATTTTCCAACTTGTTGCTAGTATCTGTGCAGCAACTTTTTCTATTCTTCCTTTTTGTTTTTTCTAGGACAAAACAAAGTGAAACTCAATAAAATTAAGGTCATCGTGGGTGCTGGATTTCACTTTAAATCAATACTGTATTTCATTAGGTGGCATTGTTCTGAGGCTGATGTAATCCCTTGCTTGCTTTGATGCCTGATCCATCTCATGTCACCCTGCTGGTAATGTTTGCAATATTTTGGGATAGTAAAAATATTTTTTAGGAGACTATGACTCTCAGAGCAGTAGACAAATGAAGAAGGCCTCTCTCCATTAGCCTATAAACAGCTGCTGCAAATATGCAAATAATCAGCCTAGAAAATCTCCTCATCAGAATTTGTGCTGATAAAACAGGATGAAATTAATATTTACTCCAATTTTGTGGACAGATATGAAAAAACAAAAGGTGATTTGAGCCAATCTATACCTCCTAGGGTAATTTTGTACGTGAAGGATATGTATTATCAATTTCTGTTATTCCTATTTAAGATGCCGTTTTAATTTTGCTCGGGGCACACATGTCCATAAATTCACTCTATTTATTTACATAGCTGTATTATGGTTTGAAAATGCAGAAACTTCCTTCACCCCGGGGCAATTTCTTAAAAGCATATACTTAAAATCATACAAAACCTGCCTTAGTCTTTGTTTTACAGACATGGCTTTCTTAGAATAAAATTGTTTTTCTAGAGGTCAGTATAACTAAAAGTTTTCAATCTGAGGCACTAAGAAAATACGGAATTGGAAATTCTAGATTCTTTATGGAAAGTGTCACATATACTACCAAACATAATGGAGAAATAAATTTTCCCTAGATTATCCTGTATTTTTTTTAAGAAAATAAGAGATGATTCTGTTATATTTGCATTTTATATTCTGAGTAAAATGTCATGGTTTGTGGCCAGCAAGTGTCCTTTCAAAGGTGTCATTGTCAGAGCAAATTAATTCATGGCTCACACCATGCACTGTCAGCATGTATTGTTATCCTTTTTTCTTCCTCCCTGTCATTCAGATTAATAACATAAGTGGTGCTATATGCTTACAGCTTTCTTCCTCTTGTCATTTGACTCAGAATCTCCTTTGCACAAGTAATTTTTCTTCAGCAAATTTAAATGAACTGCAATATATCTATGTTTAGTTGGAAGTGTTATATAATCATTTGTCTTCTGACTACTCGTATTAAAACTAATTTAATAGACCTCTTCATGCCGTAGTTTTTTTTTCCCTGAACACTTTGTTGCACAATGAATCTGAGATCTTACATCCATTTTGGGCCATAGATTGGAACTAAAATTATTTTAATATTGTTTATGACAACTTTAAAATAAATATTTTTATTAAAAAGATTAAATCTCTAACATATGCAATATATTCACTTTTCTTAAGTCTTATGTTTATGAAATTCTTGCCAACTGTTTACGGAAATCATCCACGCAATGTGAATCTATGTATAGAGCAGTGAAAGTGGCAAGTTATTCAATCATAAATGCCATCAGAAATGTGTCAAGCTTAAATTGTAGGTGTTAGGTTAAAAAGAAATTCAGTGCGTGTTCCACTGAACAAGGAAAATGCCAGAAACACTAGAATTATTTTCGCTGATAGACCAGGTAGCTAGCAAAGCAAGACATAATTTATGGTTGACTTACAGGCTAGATTTTAATTTTGAAGGTGCTGATACAAGTTTTAATGCAGGAAAAAAAAAAACTACTAAAAACCTATGTTTTCAAACATAATTGTTGCAAGGTTTAGGTTTGAAGTCAGAATTCTGCCACTAGGTTTCAAGTTCATGCCAATGCAGCTATTGCTGCAATCCAGAAGCTAACAAGCAGCTATTGGAACCACTCAGAGTTCAGGACACTGCAGGTAACCACTGCTGATTTCATAGCTGCCCTACACTCATAAGGCTTGTTCTTACACATTGAAACATAGAGGCATTCTGTTGTACAAACTATGATAGCATCGTCCTCTACTGCAGCTTGGGGAAGAATAGCATCTGCCTCCTTTTGCCTTCCCAATTTGAGATGAGCTCATTTCCTCAGAACAGTGTAAATCATATCTGAAAACTTGGTGAAAGGAGGATCTGGGAATGTAGCTTTTAGCCCTTCAGTCCTTACAGTTTAGCAAGAGTAAGATTAAAGTGATAGGCTGAATGCTGAGTGTTGTAGACAATAATTTAGTACATAGCAAGTATAGCTAATACACAAACTGTTACGTGAGGTGGTGGAAGTATTCACTTTCCAAGTTTAGTACTGAGATAGAGTCATAAAATGTGCTCTTCAGTATTACATTGTCTTACCTCTTCAAATTACATTCTTCAACTTTATATGAACTCTCTGCCTTCAAATACAGAAGTGAAAATTTGAACATGTAGACCTTTTTATCAGGGAGATAGGATGTTTAATCTCTATAGCTCCAATCTCTATAGCTCTATAGTGCCCCAGTGAGTCTAAGGAGTTCTTGTTTTCCCAAAGTGGAGAAAATGCTAAGGGACGTGTGGGTGACTCCCCAATCCTCCTCTGTAACAAGAGGTATGCAGGCAGACCTCCATGTGTTCATTTTTACTCTCCTGTATAATCTTCTAGCTTTCAGTATGGGCAGAACCTGTGACTTGCTTCTAACCTATAGAATACGGCAGAGATGATGGGGAGTCATTCCTGTGATCATCATCATTATATAGCAAAGGTGATGGGGTATCGCTCCCACAGTTGTGCTATGTTATATTGAACTTCATCTTGCTAACCACATTGCTGTAGAATCTGTCTCTCTCTCTTTCTCCCTCCTTTTTTTTCTCTGTCTCTCCATTGCTGACTCTTAGGAATTAAACTGCCATGAATCTTTTAGCAATAAGAAAATGAATTCTGCCAGTAACCTGATAAGAGTTGAAATTGGACCCTTTTCCAGTCAAGCCTTCAGATAAGAACACAGTCTTAACTGACATCTTGATTATGGCTTTGCAGAGGATCATAACCAGATTAGTGACTCATAGCTACTGTGAGATAATAAATGTGTGATGTGTTAAGATGATAAACTTGTGGTGATATGTTTTTCAGCAGTATAAAACTAATACACTGGTATGGAAAATTATAAATATGCTAGAAAAGGTAAAATTTCAGGGAGAAAAGTCTTCAGGAAGGCCTATCACAGTAAGTAAACAAATATATAGTGAGCAAATTATTATACAATACTCAAGTTTATGACATTGTGGATTGGACACCCTTACCTTCTCTTTATTTTCTCTTCTCAGGGTAAGATGGGGTCAGATTTTATTTTTTTTAGAGGTGAAAAGAATGACAGCATGTTCTTTGTCCTTAAGAAATAAACATACAAACACTTAGCGGAGTATAGATCTTAGTGTGAATATTTTCACAAATAACTAATTCACTTACATTGATCTTATAATTATTTTATTTCTATAATTTAATTTTAGGTTCAGTTCATTCAAGAATTTAATATATGGTGATAAAAACTAAGTAAAATGAAATAAAAATATTATGAAAAATATGTGCTATAAAAGATGCAAGTGCATTTGAAAATATCTGTGGGTACTAAACATAATAACTACCATATTTGAAACTATATTTTACCTATATTAATAGTTCAAACCCCAAAACAATAAAAAAGGTAAAATTATCCATATTTAACATATGAAGAAAGTGAGATTAAGAAAAGTTATTAAGTGGATTGTTTACAGGCAAACAACTAATAATTGGTAGTGTTTTATTAAATTCCGAAGCTGATTATCTATGCTATGGCCTTCTTTTAGATATCATGCACCCAATTTTTTTCTATTAAGCATCATGCCTTTCTGAATATTTGTAAATTTTGAGGGAATGTTGTATAAGAAAAAGTACATGATATGATTAATATCTAAATAAAAGGAATTAAAACATATTTAGCCTGTGTTAAAGCAAATATACTTAAAACATAATATGTGACACTAATAATAATTACGAACTTAAATGATATCAATTATCCTTAATTATATTTACTTTCTGTAGATCCTGTAATCTGACAAATGTGATGTTTTGCTGTGATAACATTACTTTGTAATATTTTACTTTTTTCTCTGTGTCATGATACAGTCTTATCCATAGACGTGAAAATCAGTCTTTCATTTTCTACAACATACAATGCAATGTATTCTATCTCAATTAATTCTTACATTGTGTTTTTTAAAAATGTAGTTTTATAGAGGAAAAAATAAATCAAACTTTTGACCAAAACATCTGGTCAACACTAATTTCAACTGTTTCTCTTTGTGGGCTTGGTCTTTTGTTGTTGATAATGCTATTTTGTTGTTGTTAAATTATATATTTGATTGATTACATCCAGGCTTCTGTAAGCCTTCACTATGCCTCAGGAAGGATAATTTATTGTGAAGACTAATTTCTCAAACTTATTTGACCAGGGTAGGCTTTTATCACAGAACACTTAATATTACATAGAACTAGAATTTACAAAAATACTTTCGGTGAATGTAAATCAATATGAATTCTTTATAACAATAGTCAGAAGTTGATCTCTACACAGGCCATTGATATTTTCATTTAATTGTGCTTAAATTGATGTCAGTTATCAAAAACAAAATTTTTTCTTTCAGTGGAGCTAAGGAACCAACAGGAAGTTTTGTTTTGTTTTTAACAATCAAATGTGTATTAATACTTTTTGCATAAAATCTAGAGCTCTGTATTAGCATCATAGCAAGAGCAGGCTACAGAGGGTGAGTCATGGCATCTTAATGCAAAATTATATATTAGACATTGGTATAATCTTTTATAAATGTGTAACAACTAATTCTTTACAAAATTTCTAAGAAATCTTAAAGATTTTAAAAATTGTATGGTATCCTATTTTCCTAATTAAATACAGAAACAGATGTAACAAATAGTTTCATTATCCTGTGCATTGAAGCTATACAGAAACTGTACATTTTTATTAGGTGACATTTAATGAAGGTCATCTATGTAATTAAGGTATGGTATATGTTGCTCATGAGTGAAAAGTTCAGAATATTGATGATTAAAATACAATGTAGATTATTTTCGACATATTCTACATATATAGTGAAAATTAATCTGTATCTTTCTGCAATAATATTTCTATATTGTAACAAAAATTTTAATAAAGTTGAAATTGAAAAAAAACAAATCACCCATAAAATATACCATTTAGTTTCTATGTAAAGTATGCCTAAATAGCACAATTCAGATAAGAGTCTATACAAATATTTAAACATTTGTACCCCTGTAATATTCTGAAATAAAAAAATGAATTCCATCATATCTTTATATACTTGATGAAATCCTTTTATATCTTTTCTGAGTTCATATATATTTGAGATTTTTCTCCCTCTAAATTAGATTTAGAATAAACATATGTATTACAATTATTGTTAATTGGAATTGACCATTATATCATATGAGTTTTTTTTTAAAGAGGCTAAATATTTTAAAAAATTCACATAAAGTAAAAGACACAAAAGAATAAGACAAGGAATTGGTGGCCATTACACATAGTTATGAAAAAAGCAGATTAACTTTATAACTCTAATTATGCCCAGTCAGTGCAAAAATTGAAACATATATGGAAGGTCAGTTCTATATATCTTTTATCATAAGTTTTATAATGTATTGGTCAATATTTGTTATTTATAACAGCAGTCAGAAGTTGATATCTATACATGTGCTTAAATTGATGTGAGTTATCAAAAACAAAATTTTTCTTTCAGTGGAGCTAAGGAACAAACAGGAGTTTTATTTTGTTTTTAATAATGAAATATGTGTTAATAATTTTTGCATAAAATCTAGAGCTCTGCATTAGCATTATAGCAAGAGCAGGCTACAGAGGGTGGGTCATGGCATCTTACTTCAAAATTATATATTGGACATTGGTCATAGCCACCTCCTAGTAATAGCTAAAGGGATAGGCTTTCAAGACACAAAGATATTACCAAGTAAGAATTTTAAATTACTATAATAGGTAGAAGATACAGTGTTGGTTAGGAAACCTACTGAATTCCCTTGAGGATGGCTCTTCCATTTTATATAATTTATCGGTCCCCCTGACATTCATTTGAAGTTTTTGATAACCTTATTCAAATTTTTGCTATTCTTTAATTGTTTGGAAGAAAAATTCAGTTAAAAATACAGTGATAATATTAGTGTTTCTCTCTTTAAGGAGTAACAATTATTATTGTTATAAATACTATAATTATTACTATAATACATTAATGTATATTTCGCTATATATAATATAAAAATATCTCCAGTAGTGCTGAGTCAATAAACTAGTGATTTTTCTGGTATGAGTTATCCTTTGAAGCATTAATTTAAATTGTTAAGACTGAGTGGCATTTTAAACCCTTACACTAATTATTTGTATTATGTCAGTTATGGTTTCTGTTGCATCTTCCAACTTATATGAACTTGACCTTTCATTGTTTATTGGTTAGACTCTGAACCAGTGGCTCACAGCTATTGAGCTAGCTGGTGGCTTATAAAAAGATTGTTTAAGATACTCTGGTTTCTCTTCAGATTATATAAATCTTTTGCCTTTTACTAAAAAGATTAAGAAAAATTTCTATATAACCACATATAAGCTCTCTCTTGAAAATTTTTATTAAGACATAATGAGGGATTCTACTAAACAATAATGGGTAATTAGGCAAGAGTAACAGAGCCACACTGATGTACCAAATTATAATCCAGTAGTATTTTCTAGAAATTTCCTCTAGGGTTCTCTTCATTCAGTTACAGTGTCAAGGAAACCTAGTGAAAAATTGCAACCACTGTCCTCAAGCTCCAGTGGCGGACTTGTCTATCTTTGCCAATAAAAACCTCTTTTTTTGGAGCTAGCATGACCCTTACGAAAAAGTGAAGCAAAACCCACTAGAAAACAGCATTTTGAAATCTCACCATACCCAATTACCATGTGAATCTTGTCAGCAATACATCCTCTGGTGTTCTACCAAGTTGGATGTGATACTAATTTTTAAAATTCTCATTGAATATTTGCTTGAAAGTATAAAACATATTGAAAAGGCATTGAGCAAAGACATTAAGAATTTGAACACTAAACACAAAATTCCATAAGGCCTGTTTAAAAAACAAGATCAAATTTTAGTGGAAGCCTAGTGCAGTTTATTTTGAAGTGAGTGATTTGTCAGGCAGACTTATCTGCTATTTTTTAGCACAGCAATTGTTAAACAATACGTAGCTTTGTTTTGTATTGCAGTCAAAAGGAAAATATCCAATTAAACATTCCAGGAAAATATAAGCTAAGACAAATGTATAAGACTGAATATAATTTTTCAAGGTATTTCTGTCAGCCCTTCTCAGTTTAAAGAGGTGAAAAAATCCCTTATTGCATATTAACTTGCTAATTTCCATTAATTCTACCACTCATAGCCATTATAATTTCTCATTCTAGTGAATTGATCAGGTTAGGTGGCTCAAAGCCAGTAAGTAGTATGAGTCCAATTTCTTCTAATCTCAATTTGATTCCTTGGAGGTTAAGTCATGAGTCCTGGTGATCATACTCCTCAATAGCACATTCAGAAAATGGTGCTTTCAGAAAATCAATCAATCCACTGCACTGCATTTTGGAATTTAATTTAGTTATCTTTTCTGTTTAAAATAGTTACAAATCAGACTGATATAACATAGAATACTTGTTTGATAATTGAAATGGCAATTTTTCAGAAACCTTACAATCAAATTCCATGGTGTTGCTCAACATGACCTACTGATGTTGCAATTTGGGGAATGTCACAGTCTGTGAGCAAACATAATATGTCCAGCACAATATAATACTTCCCCATTATGCATTAGCAGATGTATATCAGATAATAAATGTAAAATATTTAGAAAAGTGCCTATTTAGTAAGTATAAAATAAAGTTGCCTATTTTTATTTCTTATTTGTCAGTATGTAGTTTTTTTGTGCCTGACTTTAGCTGAACTCAGTGAAGAAAGAAGCTTTATTAAAATATTTTTAAAAATCAATTACATCAATATAAAAATATTTTCCAGTGTTTCATGAAAGAAGAGCTCTCCACATAAGCCATCTATTCTATCTTCTCAATAAATGTTGCATGAATAAAAGTCTGATCTCACATGAGATTTGAATTCAGGCAAATTGGCCTTATGCAAATTGGCCTTGCTCTGGTACGTAGAAACTACCTGGGTGACTTTGAACCATTTAATTCAGTGAGCTTTGGTTACCTCACATGCAAATTCAAGTAAAAAATAGAACCTACTAAGAGGTAACAGAATTATTATGTAATAGGATTATTAGAAAGATCACATAAAATGAAAAAAAAGAAAAAACATCCAAAGTACTGAGCACACTGGCTTTTACAGTAAAGTCTTCATAAGAATCTTCCCCTGATGTGTACTTTCTCTCTCCACTCACCAGCTCTCTTAATCTCCCTTCCTTGCTTTATTTTTCTCCATAGCTCTATCATTTTATAACAACCTAGATATGCTAATATTAATTGGGTTTGTTATTTGTCTTTCCCCAATAGTACGTAAGATTCATAGGGCAAAATGTTGTGTGTTGTGATACCTTTTGTTTCCCTATCACCTAGAATAGTGTCTGAAAGATAAAAGATAGTGAATAAATCGTCCTTGAGTCAATGAGTAACGCTTCTTCTCATTATTGTGAAAATATTGTTAGATTAGTTTTATTTCTTTGTGTGTTTACGGTTAGCCATCATCAAAAATGACTAATTGTATAATCCAAAGTGACAATCCTCTCATTAAACAAGAAAAAAATACAAATATATTTCTTTTAATATAAGAGTTAATATCAGATATGAATTATGACTTTTGAACTGTTTATATAAATTATAAATGTACAAATCCTTTCCTTACTTTTATTTGAGCTTTGAGTAGACATAAAGATAGTGGTCACAATATACAACAGCAAATATCTATGCATGCTAAGTATTTGCCAGCCTATCTTGCAGGTACTGGAGATGTAGTCAGGACAAGAAAATTTCTTCCCTTTCTGTAGTTCACATTTTATTAAATGGAATGTAGAATAAACAAATTAAAATTGAAAAAAGTCAGAAAGTTAAAAATAATGATACTTGAAGTAGTGTAAAGGGATAAACAGTAAGGGACTAGTTTTTTACGTGGCTTATTCAGAATAGGCCTCTCTGAAGAAGTGGCATTTGAGGAGAAACCAAAGTAAAATGAGAATGTTATCCCTGTGTATACTTGGTGGAAATGCCTTCTCAGCAAAGAGATCAACACACATAGAGGTTCTCCAGGAAGAGCAAGCTAGAACATTTTAGAAAATAAATAATATTTTTATGGTTATAACTCATTAAAAAAAATAAAGTTGGAAAATTATCAGAGTTAGATTTGTAAAGCCTTGTATGCATTTTATGCCATTTTAATTTTAAGTATTGTAGGAAGTCAATGAATATTTTAGATTAGGAGATGAAGTAAGATTTATTGATTATTGTTAAGAGTATATATTTTAGGAGACAAAAACAGAAAGACTAGCGAAAATCTGTTGCTGTGGCTTAAGTGGCAGGTAACTAGGGCTTTCTGGTTTGGATTATATTGACTGGGATGGGGGTGATGAGGAGTCATTTGATCTGAGATCAATTTTGAAGGTAGAGTTGAAAGGAGTTACAAATGAATTTGATATGAATAGGAGAAAAGTAAAGAAATGGTGAGAATCCTCAGAGTTTTTAATCTAAGCAATTCAGTGAATATTGTCAAAAATTAAGGAACAAAATGTTAAAAATAAGAATATGTGGATGATGTGCAGTGTGTGTTGGGGGGTATTAAAATCCAAGAATTCTCTTTGGACCTATTTATTTTGATAAGCTTTTAAAATTTCCAAGTGGAGATGCCAACTATTTAGGTGATTATATTGGTCTCTATCTAGGAAAGAGATCAGGGCTGGAGATTAAAATCTGGGAGTCCCTAGTATAGAGACATTATTAAAACCATGGAAGTAACTGATGTCATCTAGGAAGTTAATATAAATAGAAAAGACAAAAAGTTTCAAGGACTATGTCTTAGTCCATAAAAAAAATATATACTTTTGTCAGATAAAGAGAATCCAACAAAGGAGAGTTAAAAGGAGTGGCTAGAGTTATAATGGTAAAACTAGGGATACAGTGCGGAAAGTATTTCGTGAAATAGGAAGACATCCACTCCATCAAAGACCGAGAAATGCAAATCAAAACCACAATGAGATATCACCTAACCTCAGTGAGATTGGCTTCTATCAAAAAAATCTCAAAACAACAAATGCTGGCGAGGATATGGAGAGGCAGGAACACTCTTACACTGCTGGTGGGACTGCAAATTAGTACAACCTCTGTGGAAAAGAATTTGGAGATTCTTCAAAGAACTAAAAATAAAATTACCATTCGATCCAGCAATAGCATTATTGGGCATCTACCCAAAAGAGCGTAAGACATTCTATTATAAAGACATCTGCACCCGAATGTTTATGGCAGCACAATTCACTATTGCTAGGTCATGGAAACAACCCAAAGTGCCCCTGAATTCATGAGTGGATTATTAAAATTTGGTATA
>CAUYRT010029804.1:0-37970 GCA_963574885.1 Lepilemur ruficaudatus
GGCCAAAATAATTCATATTACCTTAATTTGTGACCAATAATTCTCTGTTGGTTATCATAAAATCTGTTAGATGAGTTTCCATTTCTCTATCCCCTATCTTTTTTAGTCCTTCATTAGTTTTTCACCAGGATGACTCCAAATAGATCTTGATTCATAATCTTACCTCCAATCTAGTCTTCCCTTAACTCATCTTCCAAAATGATTCTCAAGTAACTTTTCAGAAATTTCAATAAAGACCTATCCCTGCCCTGCTTAAAATTCTCAATAGCACCACCCTTCAGCTTCCCACCTTCCTTTCAGATCCACTTTTGTCTTCCTGCTATCTCACACCTCCTCTCCTAACTACCATGAAGCTGTCCTCATCAGGTTGTTGAACTATAGTTTGGTGATGGTGTTTTCTTTCCCCACAGTACTGTGCACTCTGACTGCAGATCAACCCACAGTCATGGCATGATTTCTTCCATAACACTCCAGATAAGCCCTCCAACTTTATTTCCTCCTACATTTAGGCACGCTTTCCTTTATTTGCTCATAAAACATCTCTCTTAGTGTTTCAAAATTAAATCACCAATTTGTGCCTTTTTCTCTCTCCCTTTTATTAATATATTGTAATGCTTCTATTCTCATAGTGTACTTTTGTTGACTTGCCAACCTCTCTCCTGCACAGTGAGCATTTTGAGGGCAGAGACATTGTATTCTTGAAGTACTAAATACGCATTTTTAGCTGTTTTTCAGCATTGTTTTGAACCTCAAATGAGATCTTATACAAAGTACTTAATATGCCATAACTATTACTAATTATTGATTAGTGTTGATGTTACTTTTGCATGAGCATTCTATTGTAATCAAGAATACAAACCACTAATCTATTTCTCTCTGATAGAATCGTTGTTCTGAAATTTATTTTTTCTAAGGAAAGTATCAATTGTAATAGAATCACATATTTAGTGTATGGTAAAAATTAAATATATGCATAAATATTTTAAAAATGTGTAAAGTATTGGCTACAGAAAATAGTTTCTGCTTTATAATTACATCAAAATGATAATATAAGAATAGTATATTACACTACCATTATTAAATAAATTTGCACTATATAACATGTAAATTCTAAGTTTCAGTTTAGAAATGATTCTAAACCATCTGAGCTATAAAATCCATTATATAATATTTAGATTTTTCTCATAAAATGTTATTAAATACTTTTAAAGAAGTTATACTGATTTTTACAGAAGTTTTAATACATTTATCCAAAATATATTTTATATCTAAATAACATGCCATAATATATGCAGATTAATTTAATTAATTTTAATGCACAATCACTCTACATTTTCTCTATTCAATGTTTGTATATGGCTTTATCATGCAAGGCTATTTTATAACCAACTTGCATGTCAATGGACTCTATTGTCATATTTCTTTAACGACCTCCTTCCTGCGAACAAACTCCTTACTTGCTTAAGGTGTAAACACCATATCAGAAATAAAGATAACCTGCTGAGAAGAGAAACCCCAAGTTCTTCACATTTGGAGGTGGGCAATGTTCTTTATTGTGCTTTGTTTGTCTTGGCATTACTCAAAGAAGACTGGGTATTTCAGTTTTTGGAACATTACATACTAAAATTTATTTATTGGACCCTTAGTTTTATCAAATCCATATCCATAAACATATCTGTAGACAATTGGAGGAAATAAAGCAGACAGATGCCAGTGGGTACCTAAGCACCCAAATACGTCACATCAGTGACACAGAGCAGGGAGCTCCCACTCCAAGTTGCCAAGCAGTGATGGCATAGAAAATTCTTACAGAAAATTAGAAAATTCTTCACATAGAAAATTCTCATACTTCAATATATCCCTTTTCGATTGAAAACATTCTAAACATCTTTGTTACAAGGTCATCTATATGCTGAAGAATAACATCAAAGGCACACATGCTCATGAAATAGAAGACAAATAAAATATTGAAACATAGGTCTATGAATTTGGATATTATAAATTGTATTCAAATTTGCATCGAGGGAAGAAAATGCTCATTAAAGCATATAACTAATTGCAAGTCATTATCTTTCCTGACAGGTAAACGATACATATGGAGTGATGTGTTAATATGTTTAAATTAATAAGTGTTTACAAAATAAACTTACATTACGAAAATAAATAGGTTTGAACGCTATTACTAATAAGAGAAATAAAGTTTTACACTTAATATAATGTAGTACTATTTTAAGAACATTTGCAAATCAATATAAATAATAGATTTAGTCCTTAAGTTTCAAGATTTTGGCATGATACTTCTAGATTTATGAATGTTTCTGCTTATTGGGTAGGAAAAATTGGGATATGAGGTTATATCACATCACAGGTAAAATATGTAATGGTAAATCCAGGAAACATCGTATATTTTGATTATATGACTGTGTTCTTTTGATTTAAATGCAGTTTCTCCAGGTATCTGAAATGTGTGCAAATGAAGAACTGTTGTATTTTATGTCTAGGTGAACCAAGTCCTCCATCCATACATGGACAGCCAAGCAGTGGGAAGAGCTTTAAACTCAGTATTACCAAACAGGATGATGGAGGGGCCCCTATTTTGGAATACATAGTGAAATATAGAAGTGTAAGTATCTTGTTTATTATAATTTGCTACAGGTTTTTTTCAAATTATATTAAGAATTACACGGAGTTTATAGACACATCAGAAGTAAATCATATTCAGTAATCACAGTGATAATGACAATTTTCGATTCCTGAAATTCATCATTACAAATGGTGACAATTTTTATAAGATCTAAGCATAGATTGTCAAAATGATCTCATGGTTTTCATCTTGTTGTTTCTAGTCTGAAATGGGACTTTTCAGAACATTTCAGAAATGAAATACCATTTTCCCAGTTTTTCTGACAAATTTCCCATTTTACTTGATATTAGTAACTTCAGGCTAAGTTCTCCAGTCAATCATATTTACTTAATCCTACATTTGGTAGGATTATTAGAAAATCACACCTCAGAATAAATACCTTTAATCAAATAATCTGATTGCTTAATCCTTAATAGTTAACAAAGAATGGCCACACTGAATTTAAAGAAGAGGAAATAGTTTTCTTCAAATTTAATGAGCATCAGCTAGGATGGGACTTTGGAAAACTTAAAGATGCATGAGTTTTTTGATAGGTGTGGGGGATGAAAGATGTCTGCTAGTTGCAGAGTGATGAAGAATATATCCCTATGGACTTTACCTCTTTGCTTTTAGGGAAAATAATGTCAAAGGTCTTTGAAAATTATTTTTCGAAAAATATTTTCATAAGTATCATAGGGTATTTTTATCTACTGTAGAATGTATTAAAAATTAAAAATAATTTTAAATAAAATTCCGTAAGATTTATTTACTAATGTTTATGACTGTTCCTATGATACAATATGAATTTTGTGTTTATGTTGACTTCATATTTATTAGTGCTGTCTAAATTAAATATATTTTGGCAGACAGAATTTTAAATAATTGTCCTTAATAATATGTGGATTAATTTTCAATATCTTCCCACAAATCCACAATTTTCTATATTATAATATTGCTACTTCTAAATTCAAATATTTAAGTTTAGGGGATAATAAGAAAGGAAACTTGATTTTGAATAGCATAGTTTAATTTTAGACATCAATTCAGTTTCGTAAATGTAAGATTAATAGTCCCTTCACAGCTCAACTTCGTCTCAGGTTTCACACAGGCAATGACGAGTAGCTGTGTGTGTCTTGGATACTCTGCCAAGGAGACTTTATTGCCTCTATCCCAAGACAGCTATGAGAAGCTCATTGTTCTCTCAGTGAATCTGACAGTGTCATTCAGCTCCAGCCAGGTCTCTTGGTCATTATTATTTGCCTGTCTGGAAAATTTATGGGAGGAAGAGAGTCTCTCTGCCTAGGGGAACCGAATTCATGAATTGGATTGGGAGAACAGGCCCCCCTATGAAGATTGTAGCCCACAGTTCCACCCAGAAGAATTTATGGTGCAAAATACAGGTGGATAGAAAGAGTTTGTAAGAAAATCTAATGAAATTCCATAGTGAACACTAAAATGTAATGGCTAATTATAAGAATATGTCTAATATTCTTTATTAGAATAATATATTTACACGTGTATCATTTTTACTTAAAACTGAAAGCTATTGACTTATTCATTCTAAAGAGTTGATGTTGGAAATAACACAGATGTTATATTCAGTTCAATTCCACTTGTTTATTTCAATTGATGATAGCAAATATTTATTATGTCCTATTATACATTTTCTTCATTTCTTTTATTAGTGATTTTTATTAACAAAGTATGTATACATATTAGGAATGCTGTGACTTTTTTTAGCTGCATTTCTCTTTCAAGTTATCCAAAAGTAAAGTTTAGAAACTAATAACACTGCTGCACACAGCATGAATCTTTCTCAAAATATTTAATAAACGATAAATAAAAATAATACCAATTTACTCAAAATCCTATTAATATCTTATTTCCAGAAAGTGGCCGGTAGGTTTTACAGAAATTTTACTCATAAAATCAATATAGGCTGTTTATTTGTTAAAATGTACTTTTGGACTGCAGATAAAAGAAAACATCGCTAAAGGGTGTTAAAACAACAAGATTGTTTTTCACGTTGAATACATTTGTGTGTTAGACATTCCAGGGTTAGGGAAGAAGCTCAGCAATAAAATTAGGAATCCAAATTATTTTTCTTTATGCTCTTTCATTCTAAGCATGTTGGCTTGCTTTTATCCTCCTGTAGATTATCTTGTGTTTGTAAGAAGGTGGATTCACATCCACACTCAGAATGTGAAGAAAATCAAAAGAACAAAGGGGACAATTAGTTATTTCAGCTGAATTTATCTCTTTTTTTAGTAGTACAGTAAATCTTTTTGTAAAACCCCACTAAACAAAATTAAAATTATCTCTCATTAGATAGAAATATATCTAATGACCTTCTTCCATAAAAAGTGGTTAACATGAAGAATTGAGTTAGCCAAACAATAAGGTCTGATAATTATTTTATTATCTTAATGGCTGTCACTAGTTATGTATACCTAAAAGGCACACTATTGACATTATGGTGATACAATATTGAGCTATCCGGAGCTCTACCACCCAACGTTTCGCATCACTGGCTCACATTGACTATATTGTCATAGCAGCCCCAGTCATTGTGGAAACCGAAACTATTTCTCAAGTAGAGAGAATGCAACTTTTAACAGACAATTGGGGTCGCAAACTGGAAATAATGATGTTTTAGACATTGGGGGATATATATACACAGAGAGAGCACATATACAACATATATATAGCATATATATAATTTATCTTAAAATACAAATATCTTTAAAACAAACTTCAAATTTATTTTTATTTCTTTGTATTTGGATTAGAATTAACCATTTTTGAGAAATTTTGTGTAAAATGCATTTTGATACAGATAAGTAAAGTTTTGAGCATGATGAAATTGGCAAGATTGTAGAGACTCAAGTTTACATAATGTTCCTTAATAAATTTTACCCTTGATAAGGATTAGTTGATATAACTTAGTCTTGCATTAATATTTGAATAAGGACAACTTTTACCTTCAGTAATTTCTATCTTCCATTTTATTGTCTTTTTCTTTCTCCTCCCAATCTAATGGTAGCAACACCTTATTGTTTCTTCCCTTTTACTCGATGTCTATGTTTATCCTCCCAATAAAATAGGTTCTTAACCCCTCCCCAATTCCATCTCATTCCTGTCTGCCTATAGCCCTTCTCTCCATTTCTAATTTCCAGTTCTTCTAACTTTAAAAATACTGAAGGCCTGTTTTTAATATTATAATGAAATGAATCGCATTAATTCAAACATAGCTGTAATTTATTAATAATAAACTACTATACTACTTGTCTTAGAGCTGCTAGCAATTTAACAGGGAACATTGTTTTAATAGTAGACACTTCAGCACTTATGACAAGTTTTGTGAAAGGAATGGCTCAATACCCTCTGTATGATAAGAAAGGCATTGCTCTATCTTGGAGACTTTATTTTATAATTAATCAAACATAAAGTGATACTTTTTCACATTTTTTTGAAGGGTAAACTGAAAATTAGGGAATTTAGGTAACTTATTGGGGAGTGGCAGTAGATATCAGAGTGTAAGACTTTACAGTCTGAACATGGTTTGCAGTAGTCATGACCAACAAGGAATTTACCTGCAGAGATTATATCTACCCCTCAACCACTATCCCATCTCAGCTCAACTGCCCAGCTCCTGTGCTTCCAGATACAACCCTTCTGTCATGCTTGTCCTTGACTATATCATTTAATAGTATGCTTTCTACTTCTATGCCTTAAGATACTTCTACATATCCCTATTTTTTTGTCTCTCCTTTCTCCACCTCCTCCATCCTGTCAACGTCATGCTCTGAAGTTACAATTGGAGACATTATGATTGAACAAAAAGTGAAATAATTACTTAAAAAAGTTCTTGATCATCTGCTCTCTTTGTATGATTCCAAGATATTTCATCTATTAGTTTCTCAAACTACATGAATTCCACAGTATAGTAAAGTACAACTGAATAACTTGAAAAATAATTTAGAGATGATTAGTGCATTTTTCAATTGGATAACTTCTATTTAAAAAGTAGATAGGGGAATCAGGAAAATAAGGACCACCTCTAAGGTTTGCACTTCTCCATTTTCTCTGTGGCCCTATCTTTCAACTCTGCTATGCACAGGACTATGCATTTTACATTCTCATAACAGCATAAGCCATACAATGTATTCTTAGTATGACTGTTGATTTCTAGCAGATACTGGATTTAAGCATTTGATTTAGGTTTCTCTGGGAAAGGACAAGACCAGCCATGTCCTAATATAGAAAGTGTACAATTTCCTATAGATTATGAACTAGGTAGCACCATTATCCTATGTTATCCTAGAACAGAGCACATGGCTTTGTTCACTCTCCCATCAAAAAGACAGACTTTATTAGAACAGAACTAGGGTAATAAAAGCAGTATTAGATATCTCTAATGGACCCTTCATGAAAATTAATGTCTCTCACAATGCCAGTAAGATTAAACCATATATTTGGAAAATAAAGACAAGCATATTAATTGCATGAAATGTTTGGAAAAATGTAAGAGGTTATTTTAAGCACAGAATATTTTATATCCACTTTTTCCTTGTTATATCAATATAACTCCATACAATTTAATAAATAGTTTTTTCATGCTTCTATGAGTTTTTTACTATTTTCTCTCTAATTTGATGATAGCTATGGGAACATAATTATCACTTAGTGTTGGCACGTTAAATAAATTTCCTGAGCTAAGAAAATTGGTGGCTTAAAATCAATTGTGAGGAAGGTATTTTAGAGACTAGTAACTTCTTATAGTGTATGTTTGTAAGTCTTAATTGACCTTTTTAAGCTATTTGGAGCCCAGGAGATTGTAATGGTAATAGGAAAATAAAAGGTAATTTTGAAAAGGTCATTAAAATAATAAAAAAGTAAAATTGAGCTTTGGTTGTTGAGAGAACTTGTTTCCCAGTTAATAATGTGTACATTTGTACATTGAAATTTATTTAAAGCCATTAGAGTTTAAGTTTTGAAATATCCTCAAAAGTAACTACCTGTGGACATTAAAGAGTGTGTATGAAGCATTCAGTAATTTTTCTTTGCTGTGAGTGAAGAGGATGAGTTTTATTCACCTTTGTTTTTATAGTATAAAATAGACTGTGTGTTATCTGAATGAACACATGCAACAATAAATTAATGAATAAATTAGCCCATGTTATACAATTATAACGAGTCTTATGAGAAGATTAATAAATATGAAAAACAAGGAAAAAATCTTTCTCTGCCCGTTTTTATTGATGTGAGAATGCAGAAGTTGACGAGTAGGAAATATTAGGATTATTGCCATTTAAGTAGTATGTGGATGGTGGAGACTAGAATCAGGTTACGTAGGCCTAGTTGAGAAAACTTTACTAAGCTTCAGGACATGACACAAGGCAATTTCGAACAGTTAAATTCTAATCTAATTTGTTAGATTAGAATTTATAACTCTTCTAAAAATTCTAAACCTTGTATCTTCCCAAATCTCAGCAGAGCATGTTTTTGTTCATAGAATATACACATGTGCATACTATATATGTACAATATAAATTATCCAGATTTCTAAATCACCTCTCTCATATTCAAAGTAACAAACTGAGTTTTTCAGGATTCTGAGGCCTCTTTAAGGTCAAATAAATTTGAATAGTTGAACTGTGTTACCAGGGCATCCAAGAACCAGAAACTGCTTTCCATACGTACAAAATCTTAAATCATAGAACATGAGAGTCAGAAGAACCTAAAATCCGTCTAGTTAATCTGACCTGCCTCCTCTATTTTCCTCTCATTTTAGAATTATTCAGTTTTTATTATAATGAGAACCCAAAAAGAAAGCTAGTGGTCTATTTCTTATTATGAATAAAAGCATCAAGGAGTCCTCTGCACATAAGAACATAATGACCCTTACACTTTTCTTCCAATCTCCTCTCTATACCTATAATAGCAAGTATTTCCCTAAATGCTGACACTATGACTTTAGAATTACTAATAAGAAGTACTCTTAATTGTCATATGGCCCTGCTATCTATTTTCTAACAAAAAAGTTCACTTAAGAGAAACTATATCAAAGCAAATGACTTCTTTTTTCAGTAGACTCCCTTCAACATTTAATTGGCTTATTAATAATAGCCCTATTCAGCAAATCATCTCATTAAATTACCTAGGGGAACATTTTGCAACTAGATTATCTTAAATTGTTCCCTAGGCATTTAAATTCTGTAAATTAGACACTCTACAAATGCACACTTTAGATTTTGATGCCTAAGGGAGTATTTGGTAACACCCACTTTAATTTTTTTCCTATTCCCTAGGAATAGCAATTAGGGAATTTAAACGCCTCTTTGTCTAATGTTCAATGGAAAATGAAATTGATTTGTATTGGGAAAATACTATAACTTCCTTTGGGTTTCTTTCACTATCAGTCCAAATATTTAAAATGATGAAGGGAGGGGCTTTTAATTTATTATGTTAAGAGCTTCAAGAATTGAGTTAAATGATTCTTAATTCAGAAGAGACTATCTGCATGTCTTGTGCTCTTCAGGAAGTTTCACATAAAATACTCAATTCCCAGAAATTATATTTTTGAAAGATTACCTGAAGGACATAAAGTCTGTCTATCCTTCTAAAGAATAGATTTTTTCCATGGGGTGACCCAGATCTCAGTTGTTGGCTTATTTTCTGGCTCTTTCACCCACATCTCTACTCAAATCCAAAGCAAAATTCAACTCCTTGGATTTCTACAAAAATATTCATTCATACCAAGAACTGCATAATTACATAGGATGTACTGAATTACTGGGGTGATGCCAGGGCCACAGGGGCGTGCAGCTCTCTTCTGCCTTGTGTAGCACTTATCTTCATGTAACCGTTCAGTCTCCTTGTTCCATATACTCTCCTTCCTCTATGCGTATGTGTATATAAAATATATAACTTACAAAACATGTTATTTGTGTATCTGTGTATATTCTATACATAGCATATAAATTATATGTCCCATGTGTTTGTATGTGTGCATATATACATATATATCATGTATCATCTAAAATTAATTTTGTGTTGACTTTTTCAAGCTTTATTGGTTTGGTCAACATCTATGGAATGTTTTTGAATTTATTTGAAACAACTAGCCTACAGTGTTCATTTATACATCTCCCAGTGATTATGCATCTCTCTGAGGTTTAAAATCATTTTGTTTATTTTTGTATCTAAAGCCTTGTAAAAAAGCTCACACCTTCTATCATTAATAAGGTTAAGACAAATGGAAAAAAAATGGTACAGTGTTTATTATTTCTGGTAAACGTGATGTCCATCTCTCCCGGGGGAGATCTGCCTGGCCCTGGGATTCCATTAGCTCTCTCTGTTACATGCCCCTATTGCACCCTCTCATTCTTCAAAGAACCCATGTCTTTCTTCTGTGCTGGTTTGCATACTCCAAGATGAGGAGTATTGCCCATGTCTTGTTCACTATCATGTTCATAGTTCCTAGAAAAGCCTCACCACCCTATTAAGCCTGAATGAATAATTGACAAACGAGTAGGTGAAAACAGAGAGTGCTGGCCAAACCGCGGCTGTTTACCACATCTGTTCTAAGGACTTCAAAAGTGTGCCTATGTTTCTTCCTTACTAGTCATTTCTTCCTTTACTAGTCATTTAGTGACTTAGAGAAGTTAAAATCTCTCTGGCCCAAACTGTTTGTTTTTTCCATGGCTTTTCTCTACACTTCATAGCATTTTAAATAGTAGTGGGAAACAGGCCACTTTGACAAATGCGTCTACTACAAGTTTCAAAAAGCAAGGCAAGTACCTCTTGCTTACATGCTTGTCCGTGTATATCATGGCTTCATTAGGGCTGCTTATATCTTCAGTTTTAGATGAAACATCAGAACAGGCCAAGCTGTTTCCTTTGCAATGAAACCTCTATGTCACTAAGAAATAAATAAGTAGAAAGAAAGAATGATAGTAAGGTATCAAAACCATAATATCTTCTTGTCTCCATCTGAAGGACACTCCATGTTTGTAGTACTATAAATTTAATGCAATTATGAATTTAACTTCCACAATTCGATTTTACAGAAGAAATTATCGTTACTATAAACTCAGAAAACATCGATTATTATTCTCTATAGTCGAAGAAACATTACAAAATTTTGATTCAACATAAAGTAATGTCTGGCTTAGTTAGCTATGAGGTTAAAAAATATCTGTCCATTACTATAGGCAGGCTATAATTTATTTATACTTATACCTTGGGAAAGTGAGATTTGCAATTCCAATGACAGATTATTAGAGACATGATTCCAGGGAAAATGTTTAATTTCCGTACAGTTATTATGGAAACAGTTATCCCTTAAAAATAGCTATTATTTTTAAGTATTTATGATCCATAAGAGCCTGGAATTCACAAGTTAGTCAGTGTTCTTTATTGCTCCCTCAAAAAGCTGACAGAGCAGCTGATACCGTCATTTTTGTTATAAAGAACAGGGATGCAAGACAGAAATGTTCAGGAACTTACCGATGTTTAAATAGTTAACATATGGCAAAGCCAATGATCACATTGTTTCAAATGATTTAATTCATAAAATTATATTAATTTATTTGTCTTTGTTAATTGTCATACTCATAATATTTTTGTATTTTAGAAGATTTGGGGAGGGCAAGTTGAATTCCTTTACATGTATATGTGTACATATAGGTGAATTCCTTCACATGTGTAATGGTGAATGGGCTTTTGGTGTACCCATCACCTAAATAACGTACATGGTACCCCATAGGTAATTTTTCATCCCTCACTCTCTTGCTCCTCCCCCATTTTGAGTCTCCAATGTCCATTATAACACTCTGTGTGTCCTTGTGTACGCCTGGTTTAGCTCACACTTACAAGTGAGAACATGTGGTATTTATTTTTCTATTCCTGAGTTACTTCACTTAGGATAGCAGCCTCCAGTTCCATCCAAGTTGCTGCAAAAGACATTATTTCATTATTTCTTATCGCTGGGTAGTACTCTCCATGGTGTGTGTGTGTGTGTGTGTGTGTGTGTGTGTCTGTTCCATCAGTTGTTGTACATTTAGGTTGATTCCATATCTTTAAATTGTGAATTGTGCTGTGATAAACACCCAAGTGCAAATATGTTTTTGATATAATGTTTTTTTTTCAAATGAAGGGAAATTCAAATATCATATGGCCCCAAAATTTTATTTTAGAAAAAGAATTAGATAGTATTTAAATGTGGAATGTTTGAGTATATTTATTTGAAGAATAATAAATTTATTTTGAGGAATGTGTATTTTCCTATGCTAATGACCTATTTCACAGGTATAATTTCCCTTGTTTGTTGTTTCATTATAAATCATAAAACATAACAGTAGTAAAAATTATATTCAGTGGTAATATAAGTCTATAAATGATTGCCATATTATTATGCTTCCAAAACATTTTATCTTTCCCCCCCTCAAGAAACTTTTTACAACAGTCTCTGGCAGTTACTTTAATTAACATTATAGGGTTTTTTCCTATTCGTGATATTTTATTTTTTTCTGTTCACATATTATTAATAATCAAACAAACTGCCCAAAACCAAACTTACATATATATGTGAAATTAAAAAAAAATGGAGGTTTATTACTAATCACTTAATCAAGAATTAGTTATAAAATCATCACTCTTTGGCTGATACAAACCACATTAAATTTTATTCAGAAAAATGTTAGAGATAACAGAGACTTTACTGACATAGCAACTTTATTCCTGTGCATAATAAAATGTCTTTTTTTGGTATTAATAAAACCACTTGTTCCAATGACAAGATAAACTATTTTTTTTAAAAAAATCACAACTTCAGTGTAAGAATATTTCCAAAATATATTTTTATCTCATTTACAGAAAGATAAGGAAGACCAATGGCTAGAGAAAAAAGTTCAGGGAAATAAAGATCACATCATTTTGGAGCATCTACAGTGGACAATGGGATATGAAGTTCAAATTACAGCTGCCAACAGATTGGGATATTCTGAACCAACAGTTTATGAGTTCAGCATGCCACCAAAGCCCAACATTATTAAAGGTAAGCAAAAGTATATTTTTTCTTAGGCTGAACATAAATATGATATCATCTTTTGATAAGTCCTATAAATTCTTTCTTAATAATGGAAACAAACTGAAATGTGAGTTCTAACTCTAGGTTCTAAACATGACTATTGTGACACAGTATACTCAACATTTCTTATTGCTCTTCCTGTTGGTTATTAACTTGTAAATATATTTTGACACCATTGACAGTTGAAGTGGTAGGTAGAGAATGAGCAGAGGCAGAGGATAGAAAGTAAGAGTGATTGATGTTAATGGGAACATGAAAAATTTCTGTTGAAACCAGAAGAAACCTTGGCAAAGAAGGCAACTTCTCTGTCAATCGTGTGGTGGCTGGTGCTCCATTTATTGTTAGCTTTGGTCAAAAGTATTGATGATCCCATCTGTGCCTGGCCAAGAAGTTTGATGTTGGAAACATAAAATCATTTGCAAAGTGAGGCAGAAATGGTCACAAATGTAACTCCGTAAGAGTTATAACTAGAGTCTCAAGGGGCCTCATAATATGGCAGGACATCCAGAGTCAGTTGGTTTTCACAACACACTGGTAGATTGTACTTTTGAGAAATAACAGTGCTTACATCATTGCATGGTAGTATATTAGTAATATTATCAATGTCCACAGGCATGATGGTAATTTTTTTTTTCAGATACATGCTATAGAGGTAAAGATGCAAGAGTTCAAAATCGTTTTTACCTCTGTTAATGAGTTGCCATATTGGGCATGTTTTAAATTTATTTTCCCTAAGGTATTACCATTAATATTTAAGTTTTATACCAACATGTACATATGTAACACATATATTTTTATATATAGTGTACTCTTCATATATAGAGATGTAAAAGCAACATAAACCATAAAACCAAGATTTATTTGAATCTTATTATAATAGAGTATCTATATTGGTACATTCTATTTTTAAAACTGGAAAATAAGTAAAACTTCTCAGGTCAGTCATGTTTTTTGACCCTCTTGTAATTTCAAACTGATTTTAATCTCATTTTTTATGATGTTGTTATAATGTCCATCAGGTTTTTAAAAAAATTGAAAGCAGTTTTATACAATTAATCTTTCAGTTGAAAGTAATTACTATTACTATAACTATTGGTTAAAAGGTTTGAAAGTAGTTGATATTGTGGCTTCTTATTGCTAATATTAATCAATAAATGCTGTCAATTATAACTAAAAATTATAAAGTCAGAAGCCTCTAGAAATAATAAGGGTATCATATTATGATGACATTTTCTTTTTAATTTGAAAAGTAATTCTGTGTTCATTATCTCATTTTCATTCTTAAATCTAAGTTGGATAAGGAAGAGTTATCTACATCTTACAAATATGGTTATAGGAGACTTAATAATCTGTTCAAGATCAGACCTACTTTTAGTGACATGATAAACCTGATTTCCTCATTAGAAGATGCGCCTAAATAAAAATGATTGAATATACTAACAAATTCATTGCCCTTGTGAGTTTTAAATATGAAGAACTGCCTCTACAATTCAACGGTATACTTCTTCCTTCTAAATTTTTAATTTAGTGTATATATATATATATTTGGAGGAAATAATTTTATTAAAATAAAACAATATTCTATGAAGTAGAAGGCAAAACTTTAATATCATTTTGTAGATAAAATACAAAATTTTAAAAATAGACGTTAAGCAGGTTATTTAATGTGATACGTCCAGAGATACTGCCATGTTTATAAGAAATTGTTAATAACAACAAAAAAAAAACCAGGTATAGACAAAAAGTTAAAAGTATTAAAAGGTCAAAATATATATAGCCAAGGCATGCTGTGATGAATTTTCTCTAAAAATATTGCTTTTTGTTTTGTTTTTTAATTTGAGAAAGTTGTGGGCTGAAATCTTATGAGTAAGACTTGAAGGAAAATGGATAGAATGCTGGTTTATATTCCCACATTTTTTCATGTCACATAACTTGTCTTGATATCTGTTTCCTCATCTCTAAAGTTAGCTTTTCTGGCTCTGCAATGTTAAGATCTATTCATTCCAGACTTATCAGGCTTAAAGACAAATACTTAAATGAGTACAAAGGATTAATCTGTGAAAAGTACAGAACTGGCCCTTGCTCCCCAGAATTTCACAGTCTAGTAGGCAAGACAGGCATTTCAACACAAGTTAGAATAACCAATGAATAGTTACAACTAAGAAAGATTTCATTTAGGAAGTGATTTTCCAAAGGAAACTGTCAGGAATGAACCTTCCAGGGAAAATGTTGCATGGAAGGAATCTCTGGGACAAGAAAGAGCTTGATCTTCTTTAGGAACCAGAAAAGCCATGTCTGTAAGAGACCCTGGAGGTGTATGACTGAAGGTACAGCTAGAACCCAGATGATCTAAGGGCCTCTAAAATTTTAAAACAGATCCTGAAAGAAGCAATAATTTTAATAAGGAAAATTATATTAATAGATAGGCATTGTAAACAGATTATTCTAGCTTATATGAATAAGAGCAAGTAATGGTTGAATGGCAATGAAAAAAGAAAAGTATAAATAACTTCCACACACATTTTTGACATAGACTAACTCTGCCTTTGCAATACATAGGATTCAGTCTATGACGATGACTTTTAGCTTTCTGGCTTGGGCAACTTGAGCATTATTGATGTCATTTCTCAAGGTGAAGAATATTGTTGGAGGAGCAAAATTTGAAGAATAAAGATCAAATAAGATCAGTTATATATTTGTAAAATTTGAAATGTTAAATCATTGCTAAGGTATGTGGGTATAGATATAAGAAAATAGCCATGGCTTTGAGACATATACCATAAGGCTGTCAGTCCTAACAGGCGAATGGTCTTTGAAGCCTGGGTGAAAATAAAATCCCCCAACAAATAATATCTAATTTTAGATGTTACTCTAAAAAAGAATTGGTATATGTGGTATTCATTGATGTTTCCTACCATGTAGGAGTACTGGCATAGCATAGATGTTCAAAGAGTATTTCTTGAGTTAGTGAAGAGTAGAGGGTTAAGAACTGAATCCCAGACAACTGTAATATTATACGGGAAAAAGAAACCACATCCCCTCTGACCTCCCCCAGTGAGACTTAAATGTAATAGAGGCACTGGAAAAACACCAGAATATAGCATCTTGGAAGTTACATTTCAAGAAGAAAAGGTGTAAAAAGAGTCAAATGATGCTGAGAGTTCAACAGAACTGAACCAAAAGAGATGTGAAATATCCTTATCACATGCATCTTTGCTGAAGTGGTTGGCATAGAAATTAGGTAGGAATGCGTTGAGGACTGTACATGAGGTTAGGGGATTTAAACTCCATGTTTATTTAAAGCTTTCAAGAAGTTTTTCTGTGAAGATGAAAATAGGAGGAAAAAGACAGTGTCAGAAGGACTTTTATGAACAAAAGCCTAGATGAAGTAGATCAGGTAGTCATGGAGAAGTCACACATAGCAAACATACAGACAAAGCTTTCTGAGAAGGTAGGAAATGGTATATATCCCCTCTAGACTGTGCAGCTGATACAAAGTCAACACAACTTATTGGAAAGAGGGAAAAATAACACATTTATTTTATCTATAAAAATGTCACAAAATAATGTCTAATTTACTGGGACTGAATCCACCTATTGCTAAGGAGTGATGGAAAGCCCATATCAAAGACATGCCCGTATAGATTAAGAATTAATTGCTCAATTTAGAGCTAGGTTTCTTGAGGCAACTTTAAAAACTGTGATGATGGAGAATTTGAGAGCCTTTAAACCCACAAAATCCTATAAAGTTAATATTATGTATTTGAAAAATATGGAAAAATTATTTCATTACAACTACTCTAACAGTTATATGATTTATTTTTCCATTTAAAAAAACATATTCAAACTGATATTAGAAATAAGTTAAGTAGGTCTTAAGTCTTCTTGTTTAGGTTAGAGAAGAAATAGAGTTTAAAGGTTAATTTGCTTTTTATTTATATTTGTATATCATGCATTGTAGACTGTCCAAATAAGTTCTATGAATTTTTAATTAAAATTCCATTACTTATGTGCATTAAGACATATTTAATTTTTGTAAGCAATAGGCTAAACTTAGACTACTTTTGTTTGACTAAAGCATTATTTTTTAACAGTTTGCTCACCTATCATTAATATACAATTTATTCTATTGAAAATAAATGTTTTTCCTTGCATATATCTTAGTGGATACCACATCTAAGTAGTTTATGATTCTGATTTTTAAAAGTATTCTATAATTATTAATAATTTCCCATTTTTATTTCTTATTAAATATGTGCTTACTTTGAAAAATGTGTCTTTGGATTTACATAAAAAATATGCAGAATCAGTTATGTTCCCTTTTGGAATATTCATGCAGCATAATTCTATTTTATTTCTTTTATAAATAATAGGAATATTGGGAAGTTATGGTGAATTAAATGTTATAAAAGTTATCACCAACATATTTATGAAACTAGAGGCTGATAAAAGCATTTATTGATTTGTTCTATAATTTTAATGACTGAAAATACTACTCAATTCATCAATTGGATATAATGTAATACTTTAAAAAATCCTTGGAGATAAATTTGTTTTGAAAACCATTTCTTTTGGCTTGCAACATGTTTGATGTTGTCTTTACTTAAACAAAGGAAGACCTTGGTATCTTTCAGTAATTGTGTACTTTATCTCCTATTGTTATTCTGAGTTGGTATGTCTAATTTTAACATTGACTATCAATATAATTTGATGACAAAAAATCCTGATCATGCATTCTTACCATCCCATGATAATATAATTCTGACTGGTAATACATAATGCATACATACGAGGTCTTCAAACTGGATAAGCTAAAAAAGAAATGATATAAATCATCAAGAAATATGTTGCTGAAACTTTTCAGTTAATTTGTATTTTCATGAGCTTTTAAATTGTACTTCTAATGCACTATAGAGTAAAATTATTTTGATGACTTTTAGTCTAGTTTCAAGTACCATGAATACAAACTTCCATTTCTGGATAATTCAACAGGAGCAGAAAACACAATTATTGTCTTAAGATTAAATTTATGGTTGCTTTAGAACATAAATTAAAGAAATTCTAAAACAATGTTGAAAGCGAAGTCCAGTTAACTGGAGAAAACTTAATTTTAAATCTCTGGAATTCTTAGTCAAAACTAAATATTGATACTACATACACAACATATTTATTTGGTTTAGTACATAATGAAAAAGTAAGTCCATAAATTACATTCATAATCTTCAGTTCTTAAAATTGTTTTAAAAGGAGTACAATGACATATATGTAGAGTCTGCCATGGCCAACTGGGCTAATGCTTTTAGCTTCTATTATTGCAAATTTTCATTATATTATTGCAAATTATCACTTACATTTCCTGGTAGTTCATTTATTATTAAAATATAAAATGCTTTCATTAAATATGTATTCTAAGAAATTATGATAGAAAAAATTACCAGTAAATATTGTAGAATATGTTTAGCTCATATTAAATGTAGCACTGTGGAATTACTGATGACTTTTCCCTTATAAGTTATATTTTCAACTTATAAGTGAAAGATGTTCGCATTTATATAATCAGTGACAGCAATAATGTCTGAGTAATATGAAATAAATATTATTAATATTGATCCTCATCTAAGTTGTTAATATGTGATAACTATTTAGAAATGCTTTATATAACATTTTAGACTTTCTTTGTCTTGAATCAAAGTAATTTTTGTAGGTAACTGTTAATGGCTTTGTGTAAATCTGGCATTAATTATTTTCTCTTTTTTTTTCTTTCCTACTGTCATGTTTTTTCTTTTTTTATTTTCATATTTGTAACTATTCTTTTTTCTTAATTATTTTATTCTTGTTCTATTGTCAAAAACAATTTTCATCATACAGATAAATGCTGTGAAGCGAATACAGGTGAAAATGGAAGCCAGTCCTGGCAGCTGAATGCTGCTGGGTTTTCTTTCATTATAGCCATAAGTTTGTCTTGTGTGTTTTAATGTTGTTGTTATATCATATGATATCCTTACATGTCCTGCAAATTAAAAAAAATAGTAATTATAAAGCTATATAATTATAATAAAATTCTTCTAAGGCCCAATTAATTATGCATGTGTTTTTGCCCATGAACAATTAGTTTTTTTTTTCCCGTCTCCAAATTGTCAACCTTTAAAGTGAATAATTTGTCAGAAAATTACTGAAGGAAATTCAGTCAGAATTGTTTCTTCCAGATACCAATTCACTGCATAACATTTTAAAGTTTCCTTTAATTCCTAAAGTTGACCTTGTTAAATATCATGTCACTTGTACTTGGAACTTAATCGTTTGCTACATCTTATCTTTCATTTCATTATTTTGCGAATATAGTTCAATATCCATGGTCATACATTGTGTAAATGGTAATTTTATTATGTAGAATTGTGGATCACTTCTATTGCTTTTTACTTGTTACTTGTACATGTAAGTTTCCCACTTTATGCACATTTCTAATATTTCAAGACATTTAACATTTATATAAATCATAAACATCTTATTAGATGTGCATCTCTATTGTGATGCCTGTTTTTCCTTTCTTGACCTAAAATGTCTTAAAGAATAAATGTGAAAAAATTTTTTTCTTTTAAAATTCAACATTATTTTTTTCATAAAGTGAAAATATCTCTCTGCAACTGCCCCACAGAAAATAATAAATTAAAGTTTAATATGTCTAAATAGTTACACCCAATTCACTGCATTCGTATTATGTGTTGAGCTGGCATCAAGTCCTGTTGTTTTAACAACATATATAGTTATTTATTGCATTTCTCGGATCACCTGAGAGTCAGCTTCTTTGCAAGAATCAGAGAGACAGAAGTAAATATTTTAGCCACTACTTTCAAGAAGATAAAATTAAGTTGGGAGGGAGGTATTACTAGATTCTAAATTTCACACAAAGCTCCACTTGAGGGAGCATGAAAATTATTTTTCATGTTTTGCATTTACAGTTATTTTAAAATAAGAGAAGAGCATATTTTTCACTTGAAACCACATTCTAGCAACTGATTTTTACTGTTCAAGACAATTAGGAAGTAACTATATATATATATATATACATATACATACATACATACACACACATACATAAAAGTAACGATAACTTACTTAGTAAATCAAATGACTGGATTCTGGGCTTTGAGATTCACTCATTAAAAGCAATTAGTTTGTGGCCAAAAGCATTTTCTTTGTCTCATTTTAAAGAAATATCTACAGAACCCTTTCATGTGAGGTCTAGGGCTAGGCCGACCTTTAGTAGCGGGTTTTCTTTTAACTTATCTTTTCCAAACTCTTTACTGTCCACTGCTGTTCTTTCTTGTCATCTAGCAGTAGACCTGTAGACTATAGAAATAAGCCATCAACAGGGTAAACACATTTTGGCTTCTCTCCTTTATCTCCTCCTTGCTAAGACTAAGGGATTCCCCAATCCATACAATATTAAAATCTAACCAACTTACTGGGAAAGTTTTGTTTTTCAAATTACCATAGCCGATGTTCTGTTTATTAAAAACTAATTATAATCACGTATTATATTCCTTGATCTTTGAAACTGGAAAAATATTATTTATTACTAATACGTAGAAAGTGTTGAGAAAGAAGAAATTCTAGTAACACCTCCAAGAATTGTTTTTCACATTACTATAGCCTTCCTGGATCATTCCAATAAGTTATAATTATTTTCAGGAAAATGTCATGTAGAATTTATCTTGACTTTGGATCACAAAATATTTTTTGAGAACACATACTATGTCTTTTTTAAGTGAACACAAAGTTGATGTATTTTAAAATTTTACATTTTATAACTCAAGGACACTAACAATGACACAAGGAATACTCAAGGTCAGCTCTATAAGAAAATGAGACATTTTGATAGTTTAAGGAAGAATATAAAATTACAATTTTATCTCAGCAGTTATTTATCTTTAAGGAGTTTAGATTTTTTTGAACATCTGAATGTAGATCCAGTTTTTAATCCTGAAATTTATAAGCATCTCTCATTTGATCAAATGTTTATTCTTAGATGAATACTTATTTTACAGATCTGAGATCTGCTAAATCCTTCAAAAATATTCTCAGAGATCTTAAAATAATAGACTTTGTGTTTTGCTTTGTTTTCTATAAGAAATTGAACAGAACATTCTATTGCATTTCAATAAATGAGACCTTAGAAATTCTAAATTCTCGGGTTTTAAAAAATCTTAATAATGTAGGTGTTACTGAGTTATCTTTTTTATTACCTGAACTTTACCATTGATATATGCCATAATAAAACCTGACAGTTTACTTTTTGAGTCTAATTAGTATCTGTCTATTGGTTTAAATGAATGTGATTATTGATAAGAAAGACATAAAAATTCAAACTTATTTTAAATATCTCCCTCATATCATCCAGTAGTTATTTCATACAGTGGAGTTTGAAATAAATTCTTTGTCTGAACATGTGTATATATAAACTTGTGTATTGAGGTGAGTGTAAGATTTAATCACTACATGTAATCTGAAATAGATGTCTATGTCTAATAATGGGTATATCATATCTCCTAATGTTAAAACATTTGGAAAGTTTGTTTGACCATATTATTATAGTTATAAAACTAAATTGATGCATTTATAAATGATCACCATTATCTGCATGTGAATTATCAGGATTAACTTTTTATGGACCTGGGTATGTCCTTTTTCCTCCTTTCAACCCATTCCTAGTCTATCTTCTTTCCTCCATTTTACATTCAATCTTACCAGTTTCTCCACCCCATTCAAAATTTTGTAATTATCAGTTAACTGTTAAGCCCACAAGCACCGTGTTTGAGATATGGTCACAAACTGTGCCTAGGAGGTAGCAGTAAATTCTTCATTCCTACGAAATTTCTTACATGAAAGAACTTTAGGTAAATTGCTATTTTTGATCCTTCCCCTGCTAATGCTTTTGCTTATAAGTACTAAGTACAATTTTGGTAAACCTGATACTTATATTCTTCCCCAAAACATTACACAAATGCACATATATGCCTTCATTACTGATAGACATGAAAAATATTTGAAACTCAAATGTTTAAACATTTTTAATGTACATATATTATAGGTATTGGATTAACATGTATGTAAGTGTATTTTCAGTTTTTATATACAAAACAAAAACATGATTTCATTGCAAATAAATTTTACTTTTCAAATATTCAACATTTTTTTAAATTAATAATTAAAGTTAAGTTACAAGTATGCATAGTAGTGCACAGGTTATACAATTGGAGTCAATTAGGATATAATTATAATTTAATTCTAAAATTTTCTGGGTAAGAATGCCCATTTATTATGCTTGATGTAAGTCAAAAATAAAAGAAGGAAAATTCCAAAGCAGTTTCAACTATGTACAGTTGGATTTATGATTAGTCATTTATATTAAACAAAATATATCGCACAAAAAGAAACCATGTACTTTTGAATCTGGAGATACTTTAGGTATCTTTTAGATATATTAAAAGTATTTTAAATGTTAATGTGGTATACTTACACTAAGAATTGTGAAATAAAGTCTTAAAATTATGTATGATTTTAGCAATCAGTATGGATTTTTATTTCACCAACACAGTAATAAAGTATAATTGAATCTAGCTTTCAATAATAGTAGCCAATATTATGCATGATGATATCTTCAGTATGTAGTAATACATTAAGAAATATCCCTAGTCATCTAACATTATCTTAAAATATTTAATACGGTATCAGCAGCATTAAGAGATTGAAGTAATCAGTTATAAAATTGTCTAAATGAAATAATATTATTTATGTTTTTATTGCCCTTACGTGTTTTGATTTCATTCAGTGAATAATGATGTAGGATTATAATGGTCATACCTAAATGTAATTTTATGTGATTTATTCTGGTTAATATATGTCAGGCATAGTGTTACATCCTTTAAACAATCTTCCAAATTAGGTAGCTTTTCTCATGTTTTAAAAATTTATTTTCTTTCTTCCTTCCTTATTGCTGATCTTTCTTTTTAATTATCTTTCTCTCCCTTTCTGTCTCTCCTCTTTCTCTTTCTTCCTTTCTCTCCCATGTATTTCTCTCTCTCTTTCCTCCCTCCCTCTCTCTTATTATCTAGCCATAAATAAATAAAATATGTTTCTTCTATTATTTTTCTCTTAATTGTTGGTAAGTTTTAAAATCCTAGCATTTGCAATGGTATGTAAATATGTCATAAAACCTTCAGCAAGTCTAATATATTAAATAGGTTGCTCAAATTTACATATTTCAAGTTATTAAATGATTGGATATACAAATACTATACAAATAGCCCTTGAGATGACTACAGTATGAGTTGAAATTGGTTGTAAGTTATTTCCAGATCAGTTATGTCATAAATAAAATGAACAGTATTATTTCATCATTAAATCTTGATAGTTAATATCCAAAAGATATGCCCACAATATATTTTAGGACTTAGCTAATGGAAAATAACTCTTTCTAATGGCTTATTAATATGTTCTCTTACAAATTATCATCTAAATTGGAATATTATTCTAGTTTTAACTTTAAATACAAAGTTGGAGTATTCTCTCTGTTGACTGTATCATACTTAAAAACTTGATGAACACGTAAGGATTATTCACATATATAATCATAATCTCAATGTTATCTAAGACAAAAGAATCTTCAGTTTAAATCTAATTTATTTTTTGAAATAAGACAAAGACGAGGGTTTAACATCAATACTTTGTTTCTCAAATACCTTTAGTTTTGTTGTATTGTCTAAAATTAGGTACCCAATAAAGATCTTTAGCAATAATTCTTCATTCCCCAAAACTATTAACTAATCTCCATGTCTAAAATATCTGCCAGTAAATGTTAAAAATAGAGTAAAACATTCTATAACATCTATTTTAGCTAATATTTATTAAAATTAAAAAATCAATATCTAAGGAATGTAAAAAATATATGTGTTTAAGAGTTCTATTAGTGTATCTGAGAGGGTACTAAGTGTATCTGATTTCTTTTGTTGGTGGATTTTTTTTTTTACCTACTTTCTTAAGGATACATTCATTGACGTAGAATTAAATTTTTTTTTTAAGTGTAAACTAATCTAATGGTTGTATTAAGTTTAGGTATATTGCAAATTTTCTTAATTTGTGTATGTTGAAGTTAAATTCAATTATTCTTCATCATTCCATGTTAGGTAATAAAAATATAAAGTTCCACATGGCAAAGAATGCATAATATTAAGACATAACACCATTTAAGAAATTATACTGAGTTTATTTTTATTCTATGTATGTACTAAATGGGAACTATAAAAAATCTCCTAGCTGATCTTATTTTTTCGTAAAAGTAAGCAATTAAGTCTGTTGTTTATATAACCTACACAATTCATTAACTTCGTTCAAGAATACATTTATCTCACATATTACTTTGATTTTATGTATAATGCTTCTGTTTTAAAGTGACTATTTCTGATCCTTTTAATTGCATTTGTTTTCATCATAGCTTATGTTATTGAAAAAAATGTACATGTTATAAGTGTATTGTCTTCAGTATCATCTTATTTAAGACCCCCCAACATAATATCCAACACTATATGTAATCCTATGCATGTGTTTCATAGTATATTAATGTCATTTTATTTTCTGTAGCTCTGTGTCTCCATTGTTGTAATAAAGAAAACTGAGGAAAAGCTTTGTTATATGTGTTTTCTTTATTACCAGTACAACCTTTTTTGTCCTTGTTGTGTGTTTTCATTTCTAACTTGATCAAATTTAATATCTCAAAAATTATTTACTTTGTCAGGAACTGGAAACTAATTGAGTAATTTCAATTTTGTATAACCAATGCATCATCAGCATACTCATAGCAATTTATCATATTTGTAAAAATAACTTAGAAAGAATATCAAATATTTTTACTTTCATAGTAAACTAGTTCTAGGGTCTTCTTAGAATCTTTGATCACTATTGGAGGTCAAAATGATCATATGATATTTTAATAAAACACATGCACATAGTTAATAATTTCAATAATGTAGAGATTGTTGAGTAGTGTCCATTGCTAGCAAAAGTTCATGAAAGCAGACATAAATGCTTAAGTGATTTTTCTCCAATTCCTTTGGTTCCCGCATTACTATAATTTATTTTGGTTTGAGCACCATGAGAATACAGTTGCAGAAAATTATTTACATCCTGTGCTTATCCACTGCCAAGGTATTAAACAAAAACAATAGGTTTGGAAACTTACAAATAATACTAATTACAAAAACAAAAGCAGCTTCTCTTTGGACATCAACTACATCAGACACTGTGAAGAATGCCCTAAATGCAATGCTTCATTCACTCTTCATAAAATTCCTCTGAAATAAATATCATTTCTCCCATATTTTTAATAAGAATAATGAGGCCTAGAGAAGTTCAATAATTTACATAGAGAAAAGTCACAAGTAAAAACACTTATTACTTTGTTAGTTTCTATGTTTCTCTACTATTCTGGGCTATTATGAAAAAACAAAAGAGATGTGAAGAAATCTGGAAATATTCTAACCCTGTTCTATTTTTTTTTATTATATCATCAAACTGAGGATCAGAGAAACCAAATAGTCATTGACATAGTCAAGCGTGTTGGACTCTCAGTTTTCCTTCTTTTATTTAATCAAACCATACTATGTCAAAGTTGACATTACTAAATCTGTGGCCTGTAAGTTATGCTGTCAACCTAGTTCCTTTGCTTTCTTCTTGATTGGCCAATGGAGAATACTGTGTGACAGAGGAGAGGCCATGCACACACAAACCACAGTTTCTTCCAGTAATCGTAATACTTCTCTTAGTCAGCTCTTATCTTTCTCACTCAAACTTTTATGTATAGCCACTTCCCATGATCAATGTAAATAAACACACAGTTTATGGTTTTAAATGAATATCAAATTAAATTTTAATCACTCCCTTGTTTTTACACAGTTTCTGAAAACATCTTATAAAATGACTTATTTACCTTGTTGGTAGAAATAGGTAATTTTCTATTAATATAAATGATAGTTTTTATTTACTGTCTACTACAAGTAAAATATGTATTTGCATCTCAATCTCTATCCTTTCATTTTAAGAAATCAAAATAGTTTCAATACTTGTAATTTGCATAGCAGCTATGTTGGTTGCTTGTCTACTGATTTCTAATTTAATACTACAAAGAAGAATGTAAAATATGTAAAAATGAATATTAATAATAGAGGATTTTATTTTTCTGCTTAAATATTATTACAAGAAAAAATCATCTCTTCAAATTGGCATTTCTGTTTTAAAGAGGTTTGAGCAACAAGCTTTCAGTTTGCTATTGTTTCTATATAATTTGTCAAAAGCTGCATTGGAGGATCATTGCATGGATTGTTAAATGCAAAACTACTTGAGACTTCTGAAAATGACCAGAAAAATATTTTGCTTCTGTTTGTTGGTGAAAACCAGAAAAGATTACATGGGATTTTTATATAGTAGCCTGTGATGCTTTTTCCTTTTGAATGGCTCAGTTATGCAGGAAGGTTTATTTACAGGGAGAAATATTTCACTAAAGCAAGAAATAGTATAGTTCATTGATGGATGGGTTGCATCATTCAAAAATAGGAGGCTAAAAACATTTTAGACATGTATGTCTGTTACTCATCACTTAATATATAGTTTTTTTTTCTTTTTTAGTTATTATAGGTAATAGAAGAATGAACATTGTTTTTATAAACATCTTCAATCAATTCAGGCATATTATCCATTCCCATGCAGGTTTGAAAATATTACCATTGCATTTTTTTCTTTTAGAGAAACTTTATTTTTAGACAATTTTAGGTTCAGAGCAAGATTGAGGGAAGGTAAGAAGAGTTTCCATGTATCCCCAACCCACGTAAGGTACAGCCTCTCCCATTATCAATATCCTGCACCAGAGTGATACCTTTATTACAGTTAATGAATCCACACTGACACATCATAATCACCAGAAGTGCATGGATTATATTAGAGTTCCCTCTTGTATATTCTGTAGGTTTGGACAAATTTATGATGATGTGTAAACCGCCACTATAGTTCCATCCTGAGTAATTGGACTGCTCCAAAAACCCGCTGTGCTCCACCTATTTATCCCTCCCGCCCCTTCTAGTCCCTGATAACCACTGATCTTTTTGCTATCCCCGTAGAGTTGCTTTTTCCAGAATGTCACACAGTTGGAATTATTCATTATCTAGCCTTCTCAGATTGGCTTCTTTCACTTACTAACATACATTTAAAGTTTCTACATGTCTTTTCATGGTTTGCTCATTTCTTTTTAGTAGTGAAAAATATTCCATTATCTGGATGTACAATGATTTATTTATCCATTCACTCATTCAAAGATATACTGGTTGCTTCTAGCCATGGTATTTTTAAAATAAATTGAAAACCTGTACCTCTATTTTATAACTCATAGTATAAAATGTACTAATTCAGATGCAGTATATTATAGTAGATGTTTATATGAGCCTACATGGTTAAATATGTAGTTTTAATATGGTATATTTGATTTGTTTGGTATAACTCTAAGTGGAAATTGAAATCTCTAACATACAATACAATGAATATCCAAAACTGAGAATTTTGTAAAACCTAATATATTTTCATTCATTCCTAGGAAAATAATAATACTTGCCATTCATATAATTGTTCACATTTTTCATTTGTTCTGCTACATGTTTAGAAAATTTATAAGTCTTACAAATAAGTAAAGATTTCATTTTAAAATAGGTTAAGTCATTTTGAATTTCAAAAGCAAATTCTAAAATACCAATTGGAATACAATGCAATATAAATATGTTTCAATTTTCTAATATAGTATTTAAGAAAAAATAATTTGTTTACACAAAGAAAATTTATTATCCATTTTCTGTATGTTGGACTACTTTTTAATATTAACAGAAAAATAAAACTGGTCAGTTAGTGGTTGAACCAAGGAGGTAATGTTTAAATTATTCAGTTTTTTCTCACTGGCCAATATCTGTTTTGATATTGTTAATTAAGATCTCTGAAGTTCCTTTCCAACTAAATGAATATTTTACTTTTTTATGGGACGCAAATAAATCACATTCATTAATGCAAACTGAATGCATATCATCAGATTTAAACAGTATATGGAAAAAGTATAGAGCTAGTGAGGTAAGAATATACTTCAAAAGTAGCAGTTTGACTGGTTAGACAAAACATAAAAGTATTTTATATGGTCTTTTATGCTATTTTTTTGGAGAGGATTGGGTGGCAAAATGGTCTTAGATCCAACATACATAACAATTTGAAATGTCAATGTCAGTAAAGAGACTATATATTTTGTTACTCAAGGACTTTAGATATTTCATATTTTCCATGATTTGTACTTGTATGAGATTTATTAAAATAGCATTTTAAAATACGCAGTTCTAAAGTTTTTAGTAATTTGAAACATTTATTACAAAAGAGCTATTATCTCTTAGTTTGTTTTTAGCCAAGACTTTTTTCAAAATTAGCACAGTTAATTATCTTTAATTCTCTTTCTAATGTTAAAATTTCCATTACTTTAAAGGATACCAAGATTTTGACGAGTTTCCATCGACATTTCCATAGAAACATAACGACTTCATATTTTAATGATTCACTTTTTACATACGATTGTTTTAAAAAGATAGATACCAAAAACTTAAGGAGGATTGTGTAGAAGCAGGGTGAATATGATGGACCACTTGAAATGTCATTTCAATTAAAAGTCTATAGAATAGTTATACATAATTATAAACATATACATTATATCATTTTATAGTATTATTTTATTCCTTGTCTATTTTAAAAACATATTAATGAAAATTAATCACGTCATGTTAATTCAATCACTAATCACATATAAGAGACTGAACCTAACTACTTCCTCACCTCTTCAATGCAAACATCAACAAGGGAATTGCCCCATGCCTGTACAGAGTTTGGATAAGGGCATGGAATGGGAGGGAAGGCAGACTGGACAGACATTTGACAGGCACTTACCTGGCCTAGGCCTCCACTAGCTCTCTCCAGATTATCAATAGATTTTATATTCCTTCTTTGTGTACTTTTAATGGCTCCCTACTATCTTTGGGGGAAAAATTGATAATTTCTAGTTTGTTGGTGCTGTTATTTATTCCTTTTTTGTTTGTTTGTTTGTTTTTTTTGGTTGCCCTTCTTTCAGTTAATACATTCACTTGCAAGTCCCATTCTTTTTAACCTTATTATCCATCACCTAACCAACCTCAATCACCACTATATAATATCTTATTATATAGTGCTGCCAAGCTATAATATCTTATCTCTAATTCTTTCTAACTTCAGAATATAGATATATTTTCATACTTTTATTATTGTTCACCCTATGTTATGACTGAAATGGACTCCCGCATTGAATGGAAAACTGGTTCTTATTCTTGAAAACCATTCAAACATTATAGTCTCTGTTACGTGTGACCATTGGCCACTAACGTATAGGGGTCTCCCACCTATCTGTTCAGGTCATACTATTGTTTGCCAATAGGAAAACAATCACATGCATTCCAATTTCTAAATGATAAATCTAATAACTCGTCCTAATACATTATAATACCCCAGAGAAAAGAGTCATTTGCCTTATTCTTACTTTGTCCTCAAAACTGCTTCATATAATTGTTTAATAACATTGCAATAAATCAAATGATGATTCCATATTTTGACCAATTTTTACCTGGGCAAAAATATCATTGTTGTAATATCAAAGGGCTAGAAAATATTTCGAGAAAATATTTCATTTATAATTTTGCCTTTGTAAACAAACATGTATAGGAAAAGTTACCCTTAGAAAAAAGTATAAAGTTTTACAAACTTAAATGACCTTTATACAGTATGCATGTTTATAATTCTCTTCCCATTACTAAACAAAATATTTTCAATTAGGTACTTCTTGCCCTAAATCAGACATTAAGGAAAAACAATTAAAAGAACATGGTTTATCAGTGCTACATTTTTATCCCTCCTCTTCCCAAATAATACTTCTTAGTAGTGAGAATTGATTTGAAGGAAAATTTTAGATTGTTATTGAGTTTATCTATCATAAAATTAATTACACATGTAACAGAACATTTCCACAAAACATTCAAAATGACTAGTGAATGGAGACAGTGGTAAAAACTGAGTGATAGAAAATACAATCTTCTCCTCCACATACGGAGGGCTTGTGAAAAAGAAAGTTGTTAGTAAGCAATAAAATTTGTACATCAACAAGGAAATTGACATGCCTGTGTGGAGTATGGAAATGGACATGGAATAGGAGAGGGGTAATTACATCTTAATTGCATCAAGATTAACTAAGTACACATAAAATGATAGAAAGAAAAGAAATTACCAGCTTATTAAAATGTACCAAAAATAGCCTAAGGATGTAAAACGTACAAATATCAACACTAGGTTTTATTCACATATTAAGTAGTGTTGAAAAATTATTGGTAAATTTTAGTCACAATTTTTATTTTTTTATTTTATTTTTTTGAGACATAGTCTCACTCTGTTACCTGGGCTAGAGTGCCATGGCGTCAGCGTAGCTCACAGCAACCTCAAATTCCTGGGCTCAAGAGATCCTTCTGCCTCAGCCTCCCAAGTTGCTGGGACTACAGGCCTGTGCATGCCAGGCTAATTTTTTCTATATTTTTTAGTTGACCAATTAATTTCTTTGTATTTTCAGTAGAGACGGGGTCTTGCTCTTGCTCAGGCTGGTTTCAAACTCCTGACCTTGAGCGATCCTCCTGCCTTGGCCTCTCAGAGTGCTAGGATTACAGGTGTGAGCCACCACGCCTGGCCTAGTCACAATTTTTAAAATCTGAAGTTTTCAAATTCCCCAAATAATATGTAGATGCGGCCAATACTATTATCAAGAATAAAAAAGTTAGAAAATCATATACAATAAACATTCACAAAGTGTATTTGCCTTTAACATAAACTTTTGAGATTTTTTTCTAGATACATAAAGAGCTTCAATGAACTCAACATATATTCATTTGAAAGCAGAGCATATTACTATTGCATGATTCTAAATACTAAAAATTCCTCAGACTGGTCACAAAAAAATCTATGAACTGGTGTAATTTCAAATAATTAATTACTTTTTCATAAATGTAATTCAATCTTTATTTTTAATATTTTTAAACTTTTTTAATTTTTATATGCCAAGACTCCTTTTCCAGAATGTAATCCCTTAAAAAAGACTCTGTAATTTTCTCTTCACTGATATCAATATCTATAGCTATCACAGATAGTACTGGCATTACATGTCTTTTCTTTAAATTGTTATTTGAAAAATGCCTGAGATTACATGTTGTACTCACCCCATTTTCATTCAATTAGTTCTGTAAGCAGTTGTATATCTGTATAACATAAATTTGAGTGAACTTAAAAAATTGTTAATAAATGCATTTTGTCAGGATGTTGAAAGATGTAAATGTCTTTTGCCCACTTTTTCTCCCTTTTAATGGTGTTTTTATTTTTTTCTTGCTGATTTTTTTGAGTTTTTTGTAGATTCTGGATCTTAGCCCTTTATTGGATGTAGTTTGCTAATATTGTCGTCCACTCTGCAAGCTGTTTGCTCTGTTGATTATTTCCTTAGCTATGCAGAAGCTTTTTAATTTAATCAAGTTCCATTTATTTATTTTTGTTGTTGCTGTAATTGCCTTTGGTGTTGTGGTCATAAATTCTTTGGCTAGAAAAGGTTTTTACATAACTAGAAGAAGTTTTTCTACATTTTTGTCTAGAATTCTTATGGTTTCATGCCTTATATTTAAGTCTTTTATCCATCCTGAATCTTTTTTTTTTTTTTATTTGTGAGTGGTAAGAAATATGGACCCCATTTCATTATTCCATATGAGACTATCCAATTTTTCCAGCACCATTTATTGAACCCACCCAAAGTGATTTAAAGATTCAATGTAATCACCATCAAAATACCAATGTCATATTTCACAGATCTAGAAAATGTAATTCTATGCTGGATTTGCAAACAGAAAAGAGCCTAAATCTAGATAGACAGAGTAATCTTAAGCAAAAAGAACAAATCTGGAGGCATCACATTACCAGACTTCAAATTACACTACAAGGCCATAGTAACCAAATAAGCATGGTATTGGCACAAAAACAGAGACATAGCCAAGAGGAACAAAACAGAGAACCCAGATATAAAACCATCTATGTACAACCAGTTGGTCTTTGACAGAGTAAATTATTATTATTTTTAAATCTCATAAATACCTTGAGCTATCCAAAAGGGAACCAAGACTTGACAGAGTAAAAGGTTAGAACACAAATGAAGAACAGTTTTTATTTTAGGCAGGTGATTTTGATCCACTTTTTAATAATCTTGTGAAAGTTTTAATCTTATTTTCTTTTTCAATGAAGACAAATTTATCTAGAATATTGAGCGAAATGACAATACAATAACAGTAACAATAAGTACTGTTGAACTAGAGAAAAAAATAAATTATAGAAGAAGAAAATGCCAATAATATTACAATATATTCTTAAATGAAACTGAGCAAAAGTCAATGTCACATATAAGTGATGATAAGATCATTACTAATGGTTATATGGTTTTCATTCATTTTAACATTAGTCTTACAAAGTTCAAGAAAGATTTTTAAACTGACATTTAGGAATAAAGAAATGACCAAAAAGAAAGTTTACTGAATAAGAAATGAAAAAATAAAAAATGGAATGGTATTAAAATATAAAATTTGTTTAATTCTGGTCACAGTAAAATGCATACCTGAAACAAAAAGAATGGAAATAATTTTAAGCATTAGGCCACAGTAAAATAAAATGTAAAATAAAAGCATGAATTTCCCAATTATTTTTATGCATTATCATTCAGGACTGTTAGCAATGTTCAAATGTTTGCACTTGCTACAATCTAGGAAGGTTTTGGGTAAAAGTAGAGAAGATGTAATTCTTTTCTAAAAAAATACTATAAATAAATGAAAAGTAACAGGAATTTACTATAAACAATTTTTTTTCAGAATAATAGATATAATAATTGAAATAATGACATATTTGTATAATGCTTTGGAATTTCCAAAGTACATTTATATATGCTTCTAAATGTATGTCTCTATACAATATATAGATATAGATGTAAAATTATATAGGAAGATATATATAAAATAAAATCTATATGGTTCTGATTTAGTCATGATATAAGTATTTCAGTGTTTACACTTTATGAATAGTGAAACTGAGAGTAAAATCAAAACTATTATTTAGGAATTTCCAATTGTAGTGTATGGGTCACCAAGTGGGTGAACAACATAATCCACTGTAGAGATAAAAAAATTAAAATCTCTAATAAAATTTGTTATGTCATCTTTCTACTTCTTATGCTTTATAATGTGCATGAATATTTCAATGTATAAATATAAAATTTTAAAATAATATTCTTAGCACAAAGAAATGGTAAATGCATGAGGTAATAGATACCCCAATTACCCTGATCTGATCATTACACATTGTCTGTATCAAAACATCACACGTATTTCATAAAGATATACAATTATTATGTATACTTAATAATTTAAAATAAAATTTAAATACACACACATATATATATTACCAGTTCATAATTAAAAATAACACATATTTCGGGAGAATATATTCAATTTTTTTCTATATTGGAAGAAGGTCTATATTGGAAAAAGGGTGTAGGGGGGAAGAAAGAAAGAAGGTGGAGAAGAATAATATAAAATCTAATCATGGCTTCTGTCGAGTTTGCTGTTTATTTTTTAAAATTTTGAATGAATGGCAAATGGTATTTTGAAATATCCTTGCTGATGCAATTTGCAATGATTTTCTCCTTTTTTTCCAATTGATACAGTTAAAGAGTTATTGACCAGACATTGGAAACCTCAGAAGTTCAGACATTTGTCTCAAACAGGGAAATTAAATGTGAATTAAAATTGAATAGATCCATCCATTCATGGTTACACACTAGGCAGCAGAAATGGAGGAGGCCCCCTGTCATGATACAGAAGAGAAACATGGTGTTTAGAAAATTAGAGCTAGTGTTACATTGTGCTGAGATTTAATATCAGTGGTTTCATATATGTCAGTGAATTTTATAACGTGTGAATCAAAATTTTCTTTTTTCTTTTATTTATTTGTGATTGCAACAACTGCAAATGTGATTTGAAAGTCACATTGTTTCAAATATATAAAAACTGATATTTTGGAATAAGTTTTTCTTAAGACCTATAAATATATAAAGATAACATTTATGCTTCTATTTTTGATTCTCCACTTAGTTTAACTGAGAGAAGGCTGTTAAATTCCAAACACAAATCTTAACTAATTTAAACTATTTGGTTATTAGATTTCTGATGAGCATGTCCAGTCTTCCCTATAGGGAATGCAAAGTCTTATTAATATACAATAAGACATCTTTCTATAAAATTCCATGAAGTTAAGGAATACTATTTTCTTTCTTGACAAGCAGCTTTTCTCAAGAAATATAAAGGCTGCCATTTGGTCTATATTGGAAGAATACTGTGATTATACTTTTTTCTAAATATCACCACCATTTTTAAAGTTGTGAAACATTAAATATTTTAAAATTTCTTTTTAAATAGGATTTTGCTGACCTAAAGAGTCTAGTTTCTACATTGATTGGCTCTTTCTCTTTCTGCTACACATTATTTAGTTGTTGGTACTACATTTTAGTATTTATTTTTTGAGGAGATACTAGGGAAAATATCACAAAAATAAATTTATCAATTTAAGATAATTTCCAAGTCTACAAGACACATAATCTTGGCAAATAGCTTGTCTAACATAAAACAAGAAACTTTGTAAAATCCTTAGGTATGGTAGCTGGTTTCTAAATTAGCATAATATATTTTTCTTTAAAAGTATGTATTATCTTAGAGTGTGTCTTCTGTAATGCAAAGATATTATCATCATGCTAGCAAAAGTTCTTACTATTAACAATATACCCTTATTAATATAAACATCTTATCGCTTTGTTTCTTTGTTGTGTCTCTAAAATTCAATGAATAAAATAACATTTTGAGAATTTATAATGCTTTATAAGTAAATACAGACTTAAGTTGATATATAATAAGCCTAAAGAATTATGCTAGTTTTTAATTTTTTACTTTAATTACTATGTGTACATAAATGAATATATTTGTGGGATACATGTGATGTTTTGATACAGACATACAGTGTGAATTACTCAAATCAGGGTAATTCGGGTATCCAAAACGTTATTATATCTTAAGTTAGAATTTTAAAAGGAGATCTTGGTTCTATATCATAAGGTTTTCTAGATATTGTAAAAATGTCTGAGAAATGCATTCATTACATATGTTATTAACTTTACTCCTCACCTTTTGTGGCATCATACTAATTGAGTTGTAATTCACATCATAGACTATTAGAAAGGAAGTCAGAGACCAGATCTACCTTGTTTAACATAAGAAGAAACTGAGGCCCATAAATCTCCAAAATGACATAGTTAGTGGCAGAGCCAGTACTAGGACCCTGTGTCTCTTGATTATCCTAAACTAATATTCTGTCCACCCCTTATCAACATCTAAGCTGATAAACTCTTAAAACAAATGAAACCTTTGGATCATTTGAGATAGGAGAGAATATACTGTCACAAAATGAAAAGCAAATTAACCAAAAAAAAATTACCTTTTTAAACTAGTCAGGTAGAAAGATAAAGGTGGGGAACACAGCATGTTGTGCTGAGAACATTTTATAAACTCGGGATTTTGCTGTAATCCTATTGTAAGAATAAAGGAACTGTTATGGTACCTACTCTGCTGGTAGAAGAGAGAGGTGAGGAGAATGTTGCTTTTATTGGAAGGCATTATGAAAAGAAGAAACAGGTTGAAAATACAAGGGGGTGGACCAGGCCCCCTTCCCTAATCCCCTAAGTCCTAGAAGCAAAGAGATCTCAGTTATCCCTTCATACCTTGCTTTATTCTGCAAAAGATTTGAGGTTTTGTTTTGTTTTGTTTTGTTCTTAATCATATTAGAGCATAGTTACAGTGTTGAATTCCATAGCTTAAGATCCTGATACATGAAGTAGAATTTGTACAGAAAGGTGTTACTAACATATTTATCTAGTAGGAGTTGAAGATATAGAAACTACAAAGTGGACCAAGTCCGGGGACTCTAATCCATGAACAAGAAGTAACATAGGAGTGATATTTGACATGCCTGAGGTCAGGGAACTTGCCCAAATGATCTGAGGACATATTCTGTGCTGTCATAGAAAGTTTAGGATGTAATCAGAGAAGTTATTCTCAAGCAAGATGAATTTAGAGTAGGATTACACTGAGCCTTAGTTGAATTCATTTTCACCTGTGCATATATACATAGAGAGCTCACTTTTCTCACTTTTACTTCCCTGGGCCTAAAATACTTCTTGCCCTGCCTCTTTCTAAACTATACCTGGCAGCAAAGCATTCTATTGACAGCTTGCTAAATATTGTTGCACCTATTTCAAGTAATTGTCTAATTTTGCTTGATGTTTCTTGTATATAAAGACCCCCTCTTGCCCAGCATATGCAGAATTAAATTCCTTAAACTTGTTCTTTAAATATTAACTCTTGAATACAATATTTTTTTTGAGTTCTATTTCCACTTTATTAAAAATGTACAACTTCGAAATAATTCATCCTGGCCTTCGAAAAACAAATTTGTAAAATCATCAGGCCACCATAATTTCATGCACTGTCAAGTACTGATACCAGTCGGTCCAGCATTTGCTTCCTATTTTCATAGAATAAACTATGAGTGCTAGAAGAGAATTTTCTAGGCCACCCCGTTTAATTCTTATTTTATATATGAAGACATTGAGGCATAGAGTAGTTAAATCACTTGTCCAAGTTCCCCAGGCAATTAACGGTAGAATGGGTCTCTCTTGAATACAATATTACTGTTTTAAAGAAGTTCCTGCACCGTTTTGTATAGATCTTTTATTAATAAAAATACCAATGTCAAAAAGAAAAAGAGAAACAAACTGTGACGAGCAGAGGGGATGAGGTGGGAGTGACACAGCACGCCAACACTTAATGCCCCCAGCTGTCACCTTCACTGCCCCTCTCCCACCCAAATGTGCTGAAAAAAATGTGGTTGTAATACAGGGACACCTGAAGTGCTCCAAGTCACAAGTCCTATCTGTCCCTCAGAAATGAGAGAGCTTGGGCCAGGCACGGTGCCTCAAACCTGTAATCATAGCATTCTGGGAGGCCGAGGTGGGAGGTTCCCTTGAGCTCAGGAGTTTGAGACCAGCCGGAACAAGACTGAGAACCTGTCTCTACCAAAAAAAGAAAAAAAAGAGATTTCTATAGTTACCCTTCAATAGATTACAGATATTCCTTTAATTTAAGCATGTACTAAAGAGCTATTTTTTAAAAGGAATGTTAGTTAAATTTTTTCACATTTTTTCTGCATCTATTGAGATGGTCATATGATTTTTTAAAATTCTGTTGAAGTGGTGATTTATATTGATAAATTTTCAAATATTAAACCAATTTTGCATTACTGGAATAAGTTCTACTTGATCATGGTGTATTATTTTTCTTATGTATCATTTCATTCAGTTTGCTGATGTTTAGGATTTTTGCATTTTTGTGGGAAAGATTGGTTTGTAATTTTTCTTCATTATGACATCCTTTTCAGTTTGGGCGTCAAGGTTTTGTTAGCCTCGCAGAGTGAATTGGAAAGTGGTTGATACTTTTCTTAGGCCTGTATTCTCCTAGCTTCAAGTCTTGTAGAGAGAGTGCCTCTCTTCCATCAGTTCCCATAAATGTCTCTGAATTGACACTCATTTGGTCTCACTGGTGTGATTTTAGTCAAATGGCATCCCCAAGCCAGTAACCATGGCCATGCTCTGATTGCTTGAAGATAAAGTCAGCAGCACCCTAGCTATGGGGCCAGATAAAGGAGAGACTTTCCTGAGAAAAATCAGGGTCTTTTGTGTTAAGATTAAAGAATGGATGCCAGATAGGTAGAAACTACATATAACCATTACATTACTTGTTTTTTTTTCTGACTTAAAAAGTGCAAAAACTTCATATAGCCAAATTTATAAATTTATGTTTATATTTCTTTAATCTTTTATAAAAATTATCTCCTCAAATTCCTTTTTACCATCTTCCATCTTTATTTTTTTATTTTTTTTCTTGTTTTCTTTTTTTGTTGTTGTTGAGACAGAGTGTCACTTGGTGTCCC